>CALNHX010001454.1:0-225607 GCA_940337035.1 Agriotes lineatus
GCTTCTAAGACCCTATTAAGACCGCCGCCGCGGTCGCGTTGGTTTAGAATACTTGCAAGTTTACCCGAAAAACCCCTGTATCAGCGCACTGCGTCTGGAAGGTAAACGCACCGCCTGCAGCAAAATTAGGAAACCTAGCACTGAGTCCGTAACTTCAGGACAATTTTCGATTATTTCGTGGCCCAAGAACGAGACTCGAAATACGTTTGTAAAGTACAAACTCACGTAATTTAGTCCTCTTGAGGGACTCCATCTAATTAACAGCTTCAACAACGGCGCCAATAAGCCCCTACTACAAAAATTTAGGCTCAAGTGACTGTTTTGATTATAGCTTTAAAGCCAGCCATCTTGATTCCGCACTTCCGCAGCAGCCATAGCTGCACTGTAATAGCTGGTCCAGGCAAAGCCACCTACCGTCCGCATTAGTATTCGCCCAGCACCAACAGGGTGAAACGGGTTGCCTCATTGCCAGGAGCAGGACGATTCCATAAATCCACAATTTATAATTTAATATTGCATATTGTGCAAACACATTGTAGTTCAATTATTCTAACAATATTATTTTTTCATTCTAAATTTAGTGTACTTAGCTATTTTTATTTGACTTCTTTCTTTGATGTAGTCCTCAACGAACCTCTGGCATGAATCAGGTGTATTGAAGACATCGGGGAAACTAGAATGAAACACGCCGTAGGTACCTTTACAGTAAGATGGTATTTAACACGATGCAGACCTTGTGATCACCACTTACCAAAATTAAAGTTTCTTCTATCTTCGGGTACTTTATCAATTAATAAAAGCAAAAATAATAATAATAAGTCTGGACACGTAATACCTACCTCGGGAAAATAACGATGACGTTTTCAAATGACAATTTGTAACTTACTTAGCTCTCGTATTCTAGCTAAATTCAGTTCACGTATGAAAGACTGAAATATTAATATAGGGATTAAATATAAATTGGCTTTACCTCTTAGAGAACAATAGTATATTATATACCAAGGGACAAAAGTGCATCATTGATTTCGCGAGTGAAGTTTACTGTTCGAGACGAAGTCAAAAACTGCTAAAACTTTTATTAAAAAATGAACCGAGAATAGTAGATTATGCAATGAGGGAGAGAAATGCGTTATTTTGCTGAGGTACAATTTCTGACTCTCGGGCTTCGCCCTCGAGTCAGAAATTGCACTGAAGCAAAATAGCATTCTCTCCGAGTTGCATATACTATTTTTTTTTTCACGTTGCAGGAAGATTTAAAACGAAAACCCGTTTTTTTAAACGTCATTTATTGACATTTTAGTTACAATTATTTTAAAATTAGTAGCCTTTGCTAAATTTTAAAGTGGTGGCACTGTAAGTCATTATGACAAGAGCTCACAATTATGTCAAATTCGAGGTTAATAGATGAGGTTTTGCGTCAGTTTATGTCAAAACTGACGCGAAACCTAACCTGTTAACCCGAATTTACCATAGATTACAATAGATACGGTAACATTTTTACTTTAGTCCCTAGGGGCTAAAGTAATTACTTCTGTCCCTAGAGATAAAATGAGCTACTTTAGTCCCTGAAATAAGTGACTAAAGTGCCAACTTTAGTCCCGCAAGTGCAAAAAGTAAGTTTTTGCAACACATCAAGAATAATATTATAATCATATAATTTTCAACTCTTTAGTTTTAAATTTTGTTGACCATTTAAGAATATTGTATTTTCTACTTTTTTAAATTTATTTTTTGTTATTTTTCTGATTTTTTTCATTCAATGTACTGCACAAATGAATATAATTTTGAACTATTTTATTTTCGTTTGAAAATTTTTTCTTAATACCATACATAAAGAATTTTTAGAGTTTTCCTTGCGTCCTGACCAATAATTTCATACTTGTGACGTCAATGTTGCAATTATACCAAAAGTAACTAAAATCATTGGATCTTCGGCTGATTTAAACAGTTTAAACGCTTACTACTACTCCTTATATCAATTGAAATGTTCTTTAATGTAGAAATTAGAGATATTTTTATATTATAATTTTCGAAAATATTATAATTCATACTAACGTATGCCTCAAAGTTTTCGGAAAAAATTAATGGTTAAAAATGTTGTACAATTTCTTATTTATTTTGCATTTCAACAACATAGCCTTATAGGTAACTGTGTTTATTACTAAACTGACATGTTATATTAAACATCAATGAATTGATACAATTTGTTTCAACGGCGACAGGATGGGACGTTATTTGCTGCAGGTAAATTTTCCGAAAACTTTTGGGCCATACGTTACTTCTGTATTTGTAATACCATCGTGTTGGTGTAGAAGAGGAATATTTCTTACCATATTCCTATGCTTCGGATTTTTTCGAAAATATATTATTATTTCCTCTATCATTTTTTATTGTACTCGTATTCTATGCTTGAAAAATATCAATCAAGTCATTAATTACTAAATAAAAAACATTAGCCGAGCAATGATAACCCTGACCGACAAGAATTCATTTTCAAGACGTAGGTCGCAATATTTACTTAACAACTCAGCAGATTTCGCTGAATCATTATCCAAAGGTACAAGTCCAACAAACTCTTCCTGTATCTTGTTATTATTTGGCCTCCTGACGTGTAAACAACACATTTATACATAGTTGACGTCCACCGTAACTATAATGTTACACTTAGTCAGTGTTTTTACACATCCCGGTGCGGTAAATAACTAGAACGTTTTTAGCTTTCAGAGGCCGTTAAAGATGCTTTATGGTAATAAAAGGTATTTGCAGAAACGCCAGTTACGCAAATTCTCGTTCAGTTGAATTTTGGAGAAATAAAGAAAATTGATATTTACGACTTTGATTTTTGACGTTTCAAAGCGTCAACTACAAAATTTACTGAATGCAGCTTGCTTGATGGTTTGGTATTAAAAAACAAAGCACGAATTTGTAGAAAATGTAAAAACATATGTCGTGCTTCAAAAATTAAAATCTCGCAGTGTCGTAACTTGGTACCCGCAGACCCCGCGGCCGCGGGGGGGGGCCCTATGCCCGAGGGGGCCCGAAGGGCCCCTAATTCTCTTTTTCTCTCATTCAATAAACACAAGCAGGAAAAAATCTTCCTATTTTTACTTCCTTTTACAATAAAGGAAGTATTGGATTTACCCCAAAAATTCGAAATTGAGTTTTCAACAGATCTTCACGTTTTAGAGTCCCCTGAACCCAAAAAACATATTTTTTTTCATTGGTCTGTCTGTGTGTGTGTGTTTGTGTCTGTGAACAGAATATCTCAAAAACGAAAAGAGGTATGGCGTTGAAACTGCATATATAAGTTTTGTGTACTATGTAGATGAGACAGCAAGCTTTTGAAGAAAATCGCATAACCGGAAGTAGGTGTTTACTCTTGTGATTTTTCAGTTTTTTTCGATTTGTTCTAAAACGGCTCTAACAATTTTTTTTAAACTTTACATTTTTACTACATTTTTAATGTGTATTGATGTGAAATAGGTGATTTTCCAGTTGAATACTTCTAAAGTGGGTTTATTTTTTATTTTTCCTATTTTTTTATCAACTCCTATTTTAAATAAAACACCCGGTATATTATTACATTTTTGAATTCATCTTAAAATTCTAGAGAAAATTTGTCTCTTCAACTAACGCTCAATTTTGTACCGTTCTTGTAGAATTTGTAATTTTTGAAAATTTTGACAAATGGGTTAAAAATTAAAATGAAATTTTTTACTAATTATAAGAACACTGTAAAAGGAAGTTGTGTGAGTGTATCACACCAGATTTTTATTTTTATCATAATGGGATGCCAAGCAAAAATCAAAAGTAGTTTTGAATTGCCTGCGTTTAAATTCAAGCTGACATAGATTGTTTTGTAATATGGGGCATAGGGTAATGAAAGTGGGGAATTTCCTGGAGTCGTAAGGCTGATTTAAGTTGACCTAATACCGCCTGTATTGTAAGAATACTATAATTTAACATGATCATTTAATGTTGGATTTATGAATTGTTTTGACGCCTATCTCTATCCTCATTCTGTTAGCAGCAGAGTTGCCAACTGTACCGTAAATACCTCATTCGTAATCCGTAAGGTACTTTACGAACTACAATCCCGTAGAGGTGGGAAAAAACGCCACGATTGACAATATGTCCATTATTGTTTACATTTGTGCATTTTAACTTTGTGAATAGTGAAGTTTTGATTTTTTTAGTAGACATTGGACATTTTCAATTATAAATACGTTATTTTTCTTTTGTTTAAATATTGGCGCATGTGTCGAACCAGTAATTACTCAACCAATCGCGTTACGTTCATTACGCTGCGTATAACCTCAACTTGGTGATTGATGATACAGTTAAAGGTGTAAGAGAAATTTAATCTTTTTTGGCTACTGCTCAAGACATACACATTTTCGGATTAAGTATAAATCGGTGGGATCTTTTAAGTTCCATTACGAGCGAATCCGTTACAAAATTAAAGAAACTTAACTTTATACGATGGTCTTCCAGAACTCAAACTCTCACCGCAATTGAATTACGTTTTAAATATATTACTGCTGCTCTGAATAAAACAATATTAACATAAAAAAGGAAGAATGCGATGAGGAGAGAAGAATCCTAACCAGCGTTGATAATTTTGAATTTGCGATTCTTTGTGTTTTAGTGAATAACATTTTGGGGGAATTTGACATTACTTCAAAAATGCTACAGAATCCAGACACGGACTTGATGAAAGCAACAACCTGTATTATAAAACCTCTAGAATATTTACAGAAATATCGAAGTGAGTACCTCAGTTTTGAATTATAAGCAACCAATTTAGCCAACAACGGGAACATAAATCCTATGTTTAAAAATAAACGCAGACGGAAAGTTAGAAGACATTTTGACGATCTTTTGGAAGATCAAAGATTATCAGATTCTAATAAGTATTTTAAAGTCAACATTTTTTATAGTGCTTTAGATATCGTAATAACTCAGTTAAGCCAGAGATTTGAATCTGTTTCACACGACAAACCTTTTTAGTTTTTTAAATCCAAAGACTGTGCGAAATGACTGAGCAAGAGCTCTTTTCCAAAGCAACAGATTTTCAAAAATTTTATAAAAAAGCTACTTTCCCGTCATTTCCTATAGACATTTGCTCCTGTGCAAAAAATTCTTATAATCTAGATAAACTAAAAGAGTTTAAAAGCGTGAAACAATTTGCTAAGTATTTAATAGTTGATATTCGGAATTTATCATCATTTCTTCCTGAAATTGCGGCAGCACTGTTATTATTTTTAACATTACTTGTTTCGGTCGCTTCAGCTGAAAGAAGCTTCTCTAAATTAAAAATTATGTCAGAAAGAGTGTTCATCAGGAAAGATTGGAAAATCTTTTTTAATGTCCATTGAATCGGGGATAGCTGATAAAATGGAATTGCAAAAGGTTATTACAGATTTTGCAAACTTTAAGGCCAGGCGTAAGCACATTGCTTAAAATCTCGTTTTTATTTTTGTAACTATCTTAGTTAATACATGTTTTTGTAATGCCTAATCTTAGGACTTATATGGGGCCTGCAACAAATTTTCGCGGATGGGTCCGAAATCTGAAGTTACTCCACTGAAACCTTGCGCAGTAAAATGCAACCTACCGCACTTGTAATGTAAATCAGAAAGTAATGATTGCTATTCATTTATTCAACTAAGTATTACTAATACTCTCATATTATTTTATCGGCGGAAACACTTAAACTGCAAGCGATAATTTAAAAAAATAGTTTTATATACAATTGATACACATTTGTCTAGCCATGGTCAGCTTTAGAGATTAAAAAACAGCTAATCGGCTTTTCGCCGATATTCTAAAACCTCTGTCCCACTGTAAAAATGTTGATAATAGCTATTTGTAGAACAAGTGCTAAAAGTGGATGTTTTTGCACGAGACATGAAAATTATGAAACGAAGCCGAATATTTTTTCTACGGTCTTAAACTTACTGTTATTAATCCATAAATGTCGATTTAAAAAAGGTTTGCATTTATGACAGCTATAATTTATGTCATAGTAAAGAGATGACATTCCCGCGCAGGTGAGTGTTTCTGCAGCCGGTAGCTGTCAAAGTTAGTTATCAAAGGTAATTATAAATATACACATTTTACTTTAATCATTACATAATGCTTTAATTATTTAAAAAACACTTTACCTCTAACGAAAGAAGTAACTAGAATAAATTTACAACCTCACTTCCAGTTCGAAATTCTAAATTCAACACCAGCTGTTTACTTTATTACACATGTGCTAAAAATAAACAGCTGATTTAACTTTTAACACGCTGAATTATAAAACGTCATTTTTAGTGAAAAAAGCTAGCGCTAAAAGGCCTAGTTTTGGTAGTGGTCGTAGAAAAAAAGCTTTTATGAAAACATTTTAGAGGTTTAACCAATAATGTACCTGTTTCCCAAAACATATACGACGTGTTATGGTTCTATTTCGATTTGATTATTATAACAAAAAACTAGACAATTTAAGCGAATTAACCCAAACTATTTGAAGTTGCAAAAATCCTACAGCCGGCCCTGTTGCTAATTCAGTGCTGACCTTCCCACACTGTTAACTATGAATCAGTTATTCCATCATGTAATATGTATTTTTCTTTCTATAAATTGATAAGCGACAATTATTAAAGGAGAGTTTATTGAAACGATTTTTTTATCATATTTAAAACAATATTAACGCAGCTGATTTCAACGTAGGAATTCATTGTGTATGCGACTTTTAAACTTTTGAGAACGTACAGATAAATTAAGTGTTATTTAGTCTACGTCTAAATCGCGAAGAATAATGGATTTCCTAAAGAATTTGCAAGTCCATCACTGGCTGTACCTGCTATGCATTTGGAGTTTTATTACTTTGACTATAACGCAAGTATTATTGTATAGTTATGTATGATGGAGTCGCCTCCATTTGAATTTAATGTAGTGAAGTAGGTATGACAAGTCAAATTACACTCTTCTTCTAGCCAGAACCGCTGCAACTATTTTCTAATAAATTCCTTTAGCAAAGGAATAAATAGGCAAACAATGTTCTTTGTTTTCGGAATTTATAATTTTTATTATCAATTATTTTTAAAATTGTATCAAAACGTAGAAATTCGTAATAAAATCTGTTTTTATGAATTATATTTGAATTTTCAGATATACCGTTTCGGTATCAAAAGGACACGTCTACAAGTACTTTCCATACATCAGCGATACAGGGGCGCTACCACCTGAAAGTTGCATATTCAGCCAAATGATCGACATTGACAGTATTATCCGTACGTATTTGCTGTGCGAAAGTAACAATTTAACGTCTGCATCTAAATAGAAGGACGGAAACTATAATTTTCTTAATCTTAATGAATTGAAAAAATATAAAAAAATATTCAACGCATAATTTGTGGCGTTAGAACGCGTTTTTTTGAATAAAAAATCAATTTAGCAAATGAGACAAGTCGTAACAGATTTTCCGATAGACGGACTAGGCTATAGCCTAAAAGCTACATTTAAATGTTTTTAGTAACATTGTATAAATAATTCGTTAGAATATTTATTCGAATTCCTATATACAATAATATACCAAATTGCCAATTTCACGTAAAAAATGTAGATCTCTGTGCAAGCTTTATTTTCTCAATTTTTTGAATTATTATTGAACTGAATGTTTTTTACCACTCGAGCGAGCGCAGCGAAGCGAGAGTGGTAATTTATGTGAGAAATGTTAAGGCGGTTAATCCTCGAAATGCGTTCATAAGTTTATTGTTCATTGAAATGTTAAACAGTGTTTAACATGATTGCGTCCTCGAATGTTAAGATACATTTAACACGCATCCACTCATTTAACATGCATGCACTCGCGTCCTCGAATGTTAAGATACATTTAACACGCATCCACTCAATTAACATGCATGCACTCGCGTCCTCGAATGTTAAGATGCATTTAACATGCATCCACTCATTTAGCATGCATGCACTCGCGTCCTCGAATGTTAAGATACATTTAACACGCATCCACTCATTTAACATGCATGCACTCGCGTCCTCGAATGTTAAGATGCATTTAACATGCATCCACTCATTTAGCATGCATGCACTCGCGTCCTCGAATGTTAAGATACATTTAACACGCATCCACTCATTTAACATGCATGCACTCGCGTCCTCGAATGTTAAGATACATTTAACACGCATCCACTCATTTAACATGCATGCACTCGCGTCCTCGAATGTTAAGATACATTTAACACGCATCCACTCATTTAACATGCATGCACTCGCGTCCTCGAATGTTAAGATACATTTAACACGCATCCACTCATTTAACATGCATGCACTCGCGTCCTCGAATGTTAAGATGCATTTAACATGCATCCACTCATTTAACATGCATGCACTCGCGTCCTCGAATGTTAAGATGCATTTAACATGCATCCACTCATTTAGCATGCATGCACTCGCGTCCTCGAATGTTAAGATACATTTAACACGCATCCACTCATTTAACATGCATGCACTCGCGTCCTCGAATGTTAAGATACATTTAACACGCATCCACTCATTTAACATGCATGCACTCGCGTCCTCGAATGTTAAGATACATTTAACACGCATCCACTCATTTAACATGCATGCACTCGCGTCCTCGAATGTTAAGATGCATTTAACATGCATCCACTCATTTAACATGCATGCACTCGCGTCCTCGAATGTTAAGATGCATTTAACATGCATCCACTCATTTAGCATGCATGCACTCGCGTCCTCGAATGTTAAGATACATTTAACACGCATCCACTCATTTAACATGCATGCACTCGCGTCCTCCTTACATAAATTACGACTCTCGCTTCGCTGCGCTCGCTCGAGTGGTAAAAATATGCTCGAATGTTAAGACTGGGTTACCCCTCTTAATACGTTAATTACTATTATTGTTCATTGAGGCAATAATTTTGAATCAATAATAATTACTAAAAACTGCTAAATCGAAATCGGACTATCATGAATATGTGTGATGTTGCTATAGTGCATGCATGAGTGGATGCATGTTAAATGTATCTTAACATTCGAGGACGCGAGTGCATGCATGTTAAATGAGTGGATGCGTGTTAAATGTATCTTAACATTCGAGGACGCGATCATGTTAAACACTGTTTAACATTTCAATGAACAATAAACCAATAAATGATACAGCAAGCGCTTCGAGCTGTCAGCCAAAGACAAAGTTACTGTATTTTTCATCCATTGAAATGGTTTAACAGTTTGGAAACACGTCAATAGAGGTTTAAACTACTCATTCATAAGTTATAGTTAATTAGAAAATTCGAATTCAAGTTTCGAATTCAAGTTTAGAATTTGAGACACAACGTTGTCAAGTCGATATGTTTTTAAAATCTAATATCTGCTGTTATTTGCTGTCTTGTGAACTCTTTATAATCACTTTACTTAATGTTTTTTTATACCAAGCAAAAAAGATTTCGTTTTTCAGCCATCGTTTATTAAGCAAAGGTTCACTTTACAAGTCCTTACCAAGCATCCGCAGTAAGAGTATTGGCATAGCTTTAACCCCTTCAGTTGGAATTATTTTCTACATTCGGTACCGCAAAGTGGATTTTGATATAAAGGTAGGCAACATTGATATTGATAGAATATGGAATACAAGGAGTGGGAGGATGGCACCTTTTATCTGCCTAGGCTTCAGTATGAACGGCAATTTCCCAGTAACAATTAATATAATGGCGGTACACGCACTCGGGGCTGTGATGCTTTTTGGGATAGGAATTATTTATTTGTGAATGCAAGTAAGCTTTCCTACAACGTTTCCAATGCTCGGCTGCAACTTTCATTTTTAGACGAAAATTTCCTTCGCTCCGAGACGTAACGCAAGTGGTACAAGTTGGAAGTATAACGCCAGCAAGAAAATGTTAGTTACAAGGGTGCTCTTTTCGCTTGCCTTAGTCCGTCTTTTCTTAATTATTTTTATTTTTGGAGCTCTAGGGGCGTTGGAGTTTAAAGGTATCGCCAGTTGACTATATATCATTCCATCTAAGAAGACGAGAGCTTCCGGTCAAAGGAAAATTTAAATCAGATTTTTAGAGAATATGACATTGGACCAGTTTAATTATACCAATATCGCGACTAAAAAATGTTCATTGTTTTTACGTTTTGAACTGAAGAAATGCTGAAAACATCTATGAAGGATCGTGACGTAAGCAACAAAATATAAATGTTATTTGCTGAATAAGCAAAAATCGAGCGTATTTACAAATGTCATTTCCATATAGTATATAGTATCATTCACTGTCCTCTTATGTGGAATCAATATTAAAATTTATTTTTCCATGTCACCATTTTCAGCAATACAAAATATAAGTTACTATTTTAATCACTTAATCCCTTTGATTTTGAATTTCAGGAGAATCAGTCCTCTATTGGACAGAAAAAGATGGGGGCCATACTTATCGCCTAGTGTCCGTGTTTGCTGAATGGGCTCTACTCATTCTGGTTACAGTATATCCAGTAACATTTGTAGAGGAATTTAAAGCATTCAGATTTGAAGAAATCAGGTTTTCGTCTTCGCCAAGATATAATGATGTCAAAACTAAACGATCGAACGACTAAATACATGGATAATTTTCTATTAAATTTATTCTTCATTGGAATGTATTTTATAAGATATTTGATGACATTATTGGTTGTTGACATTATGGTTGTCTAAATAATACTAAAATAATAAAGTAAGGTAAGGAGAATTACTTCTTTATTTATTTAACACGCTAATACTATCTTTTTTTCCTTCTTTAGTCTTGGCATCAATTGCTAAGATTATTAGCCGCATACTTTATTTGCTTTACCGGCAAACGCAAATCCCTTGCCTGCAAGTCGGACAAATTCTCCAAGAGAGCCGCCGGGCGTTTGCGATTAAGAATTTGGCTTATTGCAGATTCATGCATGGTAGGTTGCAGATCTCCCAGGGCCAGATTCACGTCCATCGTTTTATTTATTATTTTAACATTGTACATAATTAATTTTGGCATTTGAACTACCACCTATAGTAAAAATTAAGTAAATGACGAAAGTAACTATAAAACAAATATCCAAGCAAAAGCGTACGTTACTGTTTGGCAACATTACAATTTAACACGATGAAGAACTTTTTTCGACATTTGCCAAAACTAATGGTTCAACCAGGAAAAACATACATAGAATTGCATATACACCTTTGACACATCTAAACTTTTTATTAATTCCGGGAACTTTTTCAATTAATAAAAGCAAAAATAATTTAAACCTGGACACGTAACACTGTAACATTTAAAAATCTGTTATTGCGCTGGCCAAGATAATTTTAGCAAAACTGCTCCTTCTCAATTGCCCTTAATGCAGCTCAGCTAGCCTAGAGTTCGATTTATTTTCGGATGAAAACAGAATAAGAATAGTCTTAACATAGATACACAGGTCGTTTATATCGCTCTTCATATTTTTTATTAAATTAAAATCAATTATACGAATTTATGTACAAAATAGTAACTAAAAAGCTGCATTCCTGTTTGGGAAGTCTGGGAGCGCCTGCGTAGGTAGGCAGCCAATACCACTGCGTCAATCGGGGTCGGCTGTTTTCCATTTGCGTCCTGGACAGCGCTGTTTTACATCGAATCTGGAATGATAACCAGCGTACATAAATCAAACAAGTAGAGAGTCGGTTCCTTTGATGTCAAAATACCGATTTTGATAACCTTGAACGGCTCCTGGGGGGGGGGGGGCTTAACCTAACACAGACGATATGAATACGGTGTTATTATGGTATTATTAGGTGTAGAAAGAAAAAGAAATTTGCAAGCGTAGGTAATTTTATTAACACATTTTATCTATAATTGCACAAACAATAGTAGGTACATCTAAATAATTTAATCTATAAGACCTTAATCCACACTTAAAGATGCATACGCTCTTGTTGCTTATTCGTTAGATCATCTTGATAAAGATGTTGCATAGTAGATTTAATTATATTTACCTCCGGAATTTAAAACCCACTGCTTGTCTCTTTCTTCATCTTTTACAGGAAAGTAAAACATGTGGAGACCTGGATCGGTTCGTTGCTTTTCTCACAATTTTTGTAGGAACACTTATTTCCCGGGGCACGAATGTTTAAATAATACTATTTAAAAGAAAGTTTATAATACACTAGGAGAGTTTAATTTGCATATGTGCGAAAACACTAACTGTTAGCAACGTTTGTGATCTAAATGACTTCAATGTCAATGTCAGCTTTACTTTTGTAGCGAGAAAGGACATCCTAGGTGCTTGAGTTCTCACTCAGTTAATAATGCTGACAGGACGTAGCGCAGTGATTGTTACGACATTGTGGCCGACGGTGGCACCGTCGTTAGAACGGCTCCATACTACCCCATAAAATGAATACATGGGTCAGACGTCTAGATATTTATTCGCCTATGCTACTAGATTAAAGATGGGAGCCCGTGTAAACAAAGTACGGTAGCAGTCGGGGCTTTTATATGATTAGAAAGTAATTAAAACCTTGGGAGGGTTTCTACCGTTGTGTGAGGCTATGACAGTAATAGTGAGCCAAATTAGACGACCATAGGGGTCTTGTACGAGTGCGGCATTTGCCTCACCAAGTATTCAGCAAGCAGGGACTCGAAAGCTTGACATCTCGTATTATTAGGCTTCGAGCTGCGTTATTCGAGATGTAATAGGATATCATAGGTTTTCAGAAGTGCTGCAGGACCCTTCTCTCGCCGCACGGGAGTTTCTTCGTTATGTAAGTAAGATACTCGCTCAATTATAGCGGTGATCAAAGCTCAATGTTTTCCCATTCCAATCATGAGGGCTGCATTGAAATATGCTATGGGGCCGCTGTCCAGGTGTCGAGATCACTTCAGGGTGAAAGGGCAGAAAACCAGGTACGGTCCGGCGTTGTAAATTGGTAGGACAGACACAGTGGGTAATATTCGCGTGAGACTTTGGATCAAGCCTTCCAGTGCTTTCCTCGTCGCCAATTTCGCTACCGAAAAATCAGCCTGGTTCAGGAAAGCGGTTTTAACAGGAAATTATACCATCAAGAATCTGTTTAGCTTTAGAAGGGTAGGTTTGCCACCGAAGAATCGGCTTGGCTCAGAAAAACGGTTTTAGCGTAGCAGTATGCCACCAATCTATTGGATTGGCTGTGAAGGCGGGTTCAACAGAGTTATATAGGAAAAGACTCCACACTCGGAACTCAAGGACGGGCGGCTAGATTAGCGGGCGGTGAGAGTGGTACAGATCTGGACTTCTCTGGCTGCAGGCCTCGGAGCTTAAGCCGTCCTTGGGCTTTAAGGGCAATGAAACTGGGGCGCTGGACTCAACTTTCTTACACAAGTTAAGCATCTTGCTTTTATACCCTTCTGGATTTCAATCGACTCTATTTTAGTGGTTTCTGGTGGAACTGCGGTATGGTAGCTCGCTCGATAGCTTTTCCCAACGCGAAGCTGTCGCGGTTATCGGAAATCGCCGCGCTATACAGATTCAAGCGCGCGGCGTATAAATTTAAACATATTAATTGTGTTCAAATTCAATTGATGCAAGAGCTAATGTCACAATACCTATCTTTGGAAAATAATGATAAAGCTTACAAATGAAAATTTCTAACTTATTTAGGTAAATCTAGGTACATTCAGAGACCGAAATATTAATATAGGGATTAAATATAAATTGGCTTTAGCTCGTAGAGAACACAAATAATCTCTTTCATTAAAAAATTCTTTTAGTAAGCTTAATTAGAAAATAAAAATTACAGCCTTCTCTGTTGTTATCTTCAAAACTATCGATCATGTAGTGTATTATAGGGTTTTTATTATTTTTCAAAAATTCTCAATGAATACTCATTAGACACAACCTCCACGGTCGATGGTTTGTTGTTGTTGACCTTAACAAGGTGTTTACCTTTCTTATGGTGCTAAAGACGCTCACCTGTACAAATATTTACTGGTAAGGTTAAGACAATTGTCAACGTTGTTTTAATCGCAGGGAGCCTAAACTATTCTTTTAAACCTAGTTGGAAGAGATAGATTTCTTTAGGCTGGGTTTAAACACCAGTTCTCTTCTTCCAAATGTAGTTTCACAATTGACCTTCAAAATGTTATCTATCTTGTAAACAATATTGGTTTCTTCAGCCATTGCTAAAACAATTGTTCAGACAAAAGGTGCAATTCAAGGAGCAAGAAACCTGGTCTATGTTCTTGCAAAAATCCTCTTTGAAGACTGTCAGTTAATAAATACAACTGAGGTACCTATGTAGACGCTTCTTCTAAACTACTCTTCTGTAGTACTTGGTCGATGTGATTATTTCTTAAGAGTCTGACGGCAACATTTACATGTCCTCAAATCGATGGAGATTGTTTTGAAAACGTCTTCTGCTTCGGTTTAATAATTCTGTAAAATCTTCAATAACTCATTTATATGCTTTTGAACTTGCAACAAGTTTAGCTCCACTGCTTGTAATTTATTGGCAACGGTCTCCAATATTGAAGACCATTCAATTCACCTGTCCTCTGTCAAAAACTGACCAATGGAAATTCAGAAGTTGATGTTTCTGGACGAATCAAAATAATATGCTCGAAGGAATTCAAGTGACTATTTTAAACGAATGTAGTTTTTAAAAGAAAAAAATACATTTTTTCCTATAGCACATGTTAAAGTGTGCTTTTATCAACTCAAAACAAAAGGTCAAGTTTTACTTTAACAGCAAGGGTAGATAAAGTAGCACTTTAACATCAAGGATAGATAAAGTAATTTAATTTTCTAACTTTTGTTTAAATTAAATATGACAGCTTCGTATTATCGTAGCAACCCAGTTTATCTACTGACATTTCGTCATGGACTGTCTTTATTTTCTTTTGAAATTGTTAAAGTTCTTGCTATAGAAAAAAATAATGTATTATACACGACGATAAAGTTATTATTATCCACTCTTGAATCATTAACGTCTCGACTTCGTCTCGACGTTAAACGATTCACTCGTGGATAAAATTTAACTTTATCGTCTTGTATAATTAAATTACTATTAGTTTCCTGTTACTACAGAAATGGCGTTGCTCGTTACTAGATTTATCGAAAAATGATTTGAAAACGAACTTAGTTGATTGAATAGTCCCTCGAATACAATTCTTAGTCAAAGTTACGTAGATTAGTTTTGTGGTGGTTTACTACTCATCTCCATTACACGTATCGAACGCAATCGACATTCGCAAAAATAATCGGCACAACTTTGACTACTTATGGTATTTAAAGTGAATATTTTGCAATTATATCCAGAATAACTAAAAAAATGGATATTTTGCTGATTTAAAGAGTTGATACACTAACTATGCTGAATCTATTGAAATATTACCTGATTTACAAATTATCTCAATACATTTTTTCGAAAAGATCATAATTCATAATACCATCGTGTTTCACATAGAAGGGAACATTCTTTACCATTTTTCTATGCTTGGCACACTCCCGAAACAATGATCATTTCCATTATCATTTCTATTGTACTCGTAGTTTACATTTGACGTAGGTCAACAACGCAGCAGAAATTGATTTCGCTGAATCATTTTCGAGAGGCACAAATCCAACAAATAGTTCGTGTATGCTGTTAATATTCTTGTTAAAATATTCTCTGTACACTTGCCCGATTTTCCCCATAGCTGTACAGTGTACACCTCCATGATTATACATGGTGAAACAATAGCACGTCAGATAATTAATAATGATATCTTTATTCTTTTATGAATAACTACAAACAAAATTATATCAGTAAATAAATATATAATAAGGTTTAGTTGAATTATACAAGACGTTTTTATGTAGAGGAATCATTCGCGCTTTTTTTAAGATTTATTTCATTTCCTAAATAGAGCACCTAGTATACTTCGGCATATTAAGGTTCCTTTATTAAATGCCATTGATTTTTATTAATGGTGTGATGTACCTCAAGTTCATATGTTTCAAAACATTTAGCATGTTTTGAAAAAATAAACAATTTAAAAAGACTTTATTAGTATCAACCATATATTTAAAGAACTATATTGCTAGCGGCTATGAGGAGTTGGGGGGTCACTTAGAATATATAATATGGCAGGAAGGAGTGTTGCGCACTGTTACCATTGAATTACAGTGCTTCGGAAGTCGCCATTTGTCTCAACCATTCGTGACTCATACCAAAAGTATGTGGTTGACAGTTTGTGCTGTTTGGATCAGCTGAAGCTTTTAAAATAGTGAAAATATACATATAATAGGTATTAATCCAAATGAAATCGTGTTGTTAGTGCTACAGACAAGAGTAGTGTGTAAATAGTTTGTATTTCTTACGTTAAAAACTTTGAATTCCGTGTAGTGTCCATAACCAAAAAACAATGGTTAGTTGTGTAGCTTGCGGTTGTTCTAAGACTCCGAAAACAACAAGTTTAGGAATTACTTTCCATCAGTAAGTATGTATATGTAATTTATGAACCAGATGAGTTAAAATACGAACTTTGGCACCACTTGTCAACATAACCTTAAAGATGTTGGCCAGTGGCGTACACAGGGTCCATATCTTGAGTATTTAGCAGATCATGATTATGCATTTACTGCTGACGCTTTGTCTCCCTATAGTAGGGAAATTGTCACTTATATTGCCGGATTTGTAAGCTTTAAACTGGGCAAAAAATTGCATTGCGAAAACTGCATTTCGCAGCTCTATGGCGACCGTGACGACTTTTTGAAGTCATTAATTACACAGAAGTTACGGGCGGATTAAGTTACCCCAGTAACGAGGTTTTAACTATATGTTTCCAATGCGAAAAAATGATAAGAAGAGCACAAAATACAGACTGTAAAATAAGCACTGCAGTTTTGTGTTCAAAACTCTTATTCTTTTTATCGACAAAAATTTATTTTCTACAATGGAAATGCATGACGTGTCTCCACTCGAGAGTCACAAAGTTTTATTAATTAAGTCTATTTATAATCATATATCTAATACTTACTATATTGCTAGCGGCTATGAGTGGGAAACTGACCAAGGAAGTGAGACAGACAACCAACTCTTCAATGTATAATGATGAGCTGTGTGCAAGCGCGGCGGTGTCGTCCGGCCAATGGGGAAGTGGGCAAGTTTAAAATTCGCTTTAAAGGCGGAGTTCGAATTCTCACGCATGCGCACGACACGCGTTATACTCTAAGTTGAGACTATGTCCGCGCCCGTAATGTTTTCTGACGTTTCCAGGCCCTACTAGCAATATATGTGTATTATATATATGTTTATAATCTACTTTTAAATACCCGTATTCATTATATTTGCAGAAATAAACTTGCTGCAAATACGTTAAGAATCCGTAATATGTGTACTAAATTAATACATTTTAAGGAACAATAAATTCTTTTTGTTGTGTTTTGTTATTTTCCTTATACCATTCCAAAGTCATCGCAAGCAAATATTCCTACTAATTACTCTATTAGGATTTGTACGTCTCGTGTTACCTTTGGAATGTGACGCCACTGGCAGGCGGAAACATACATCCGCCATATTGGTCAACCATTCCCGTCTCAGGTGTGTGCAATGTATTGTCCTTCCGGATGTTTTATATTCTAAGGGGGGTCACAAAGGAAGTGAGACAGACAACCAACTCTTCAATGTATATGGTGAGCTGTGCGCAAGCGCGACGGCGTCGTCCGCGCGGTGGGGAAGTGGTAGGTTTAAAATTCGCTTCTAAAGGCGGAGTTCAAACTCTCAGGCATGCGTACGAGACGCTTTATACTCAGAGTGAGACTTTGTCTGCGCCGTAATGTTTTCGGCCGTTTCCAGGCCCTACTAGCAATATATGTATAATATTATATATGGTATCAACTAAAAGAAGGATACGGAATGCTGGTTAATGAGAACAAAAGAATAAAAAGAAGAAAAAACATAATTTCAGTGGTACTTAACAAAAAATTTAATATCTATAAATGACACAGTATTACATAATAAACAAAATTTCACAAAATGTGCTCACTATGATCATGATTTTGATTTACGCATATCTGTAATCTCTGTAAAAATTAATTGTATACATTTCGTAACGTGTTTACGTCCACTGTTCCAAAAGAATTCCGAACAGGCATTTTTATGTCTTCTTTAGTAGTTGGTTGCGTTTGATAGACCAATTCTTTTACAAGTCCCCACAAGAAAGAGTCTAATTTATTAAGGTAGAAAGATCTTACGAGCCAACCTGCTGGATCTCCTCTTCCAATCTACTCATTGGAAATTCGCTGTTAAATAATTTAAGGCTATATTGTCCTGTCCCATTATTCCGGCCATACATTTAGTGACTATTTATGTAAGGATTTATTGGTTTAATAAAGTGAGAAATTTATGTTAGCATAATAATGGAAATTATGTTGATTTACATATTAGTTCTTGTGAAATGTCGCTTCGTCCATAAATAGCACAAAATCAAAGAAGTTTCCTCGTTCTCAATTTTTATTAATGGCCCATTCACAGAAACGTAATCAATTTTCAAAGTCACTGGAATCCAATTTTAGCACTAACTGTATGGTATGTGATAAGAATGAAATTCATTATTACGTAGAATTTTTGACACTGATGACTGATATACCTATGTTTAACCGGAAACCAAGTGTGCGTGTTGTTAGGTTAATTCCTATTTGCAATGCCGCTTGTGGAATTTAGTTAGTTCTCGTTTATTTCGGTCTAAGCCAGTCCTGCCCATATGGTTCTGTAGATTTCGATTCCTCATGCAATCTAACGAGTGGCGCCGTAAAGCCCGCTGAGTTTGGCACCGGCGAAACACTCCGCAAATATGTGGGCAACTTCCGCTGCTATTAATTATGTGTGCATAGTTTCCGGGGAATTACCTTTTCTGCTGTCATATCCCGAGTTAGGAAAATGCATCCCGAGCAGCACACTCTTGATATTAAATCAGAGGCACTGAAGTGAATAAGTTCGGCGTAGCGCGGCGGTTGATAGTTGTGTAAAAATTGGGAGATTTTTTTTATATATATATATATATATATATATAATCAAATCCCCTTTTACCATTATGGTGTAGGGTTAGTAAATTACAATTATTTACATACTATATTTAAAACAATAATTAAGTGCTTCTCAATTTTAAAAGTAACAACACTAAAAGTCTCTTTCAGTTCTATAACTATATCAAGTCTAAAAACAAATTATACACTATGCACAAATTTACACCATTCTTTTTATTTCTTGCCATGATCTTTGCTTCTTGCCAAGTTTTCCCCTTTGCTGTTAGTATTTTTTCCAGTACTTTGTCCCATATCTCTTGCGGTCGCCCTCTGTTTCTTATACCTGATGCCTTGGATTCCCATACTTGTTTCACTGCTCGGTCATTTTCCATTCTCTGGAGATGTCCCCACCAACTCAGCTGCCGTTTTTCTATGAAGTCTGTTACTGGTATTACATCTAGGTCTTCTCTAATTTGTACACTTCTCATTCGATCTCTTAGCGTGACTCCTTTGACTTTTCTCAAGTATTTCATCTCGGTGGCTTCTATTTTTTCTTTCATTCGTTTGGTCAATACCCACGACTCAGATCCATATGTCAATATTGGTCTAAAGATTCTTTTGAACACACTTAATTTTGTCTTTTGTTCCACTTCTCTTTTGCTGATAAAGGTCTTGTTCATAGCGTAGTATAACTTGTTGGTTTTCTCTATTCTTTCTGTAATGTCGGTTTCTTGTCTACCTTGCTCATCAAATGTCACTCCCAAGTAGCTGAACTTTTGTGTTTGTTGAATTTGTCTTCCATTTATTCGTACATCTGTTTTTTGTGGTTCTTTTGCTACTACTAATATTTTTGTCTTTTCCGTGTTTATTTCCATTCCGTTTTCTGTCAATGTATTGTTCCATATATTTAAATTTGTTCTTAAGTTCTCTTCACTGCTTGCTATAATTACTACATCGTCCGCGAAAGCGCATTCAGTCAAGTATACGGGTAATAAGTTTCTGTAGCCTATAATGCAGTTTTCTAGATTCTACTTGATATTTTCTTATTATTTCGTCCATGAATAATACAAATAACACAGGGCTCATTACACCACCTTGTCTCAAACCTTCTTTTGTTTTGAATTCTTCGGATCTGTTGTTATTATTGATGACGTAGTTTCTAGTACATTTATATAAACTTTTTATTACCATACTTAATTTTGGACTTACTCCTCTATTATTTAGGCTTTCCCATACTTTCATTCTTGGTACCTTGTCAAATGCTTTCTTTAGGTCTAGAAAGGCCAAGAAAGTGTTTTTGTTGTGTTGGAGCCTCTTGTAAAATATTTCTTTTAAAGTGAATATATGGTCTTGAACACTTCTTCCTTTGCGGAATCCACTTTGTGCCTCTACCAGTGTTGGTTCTATTATTTTCCGCAGTTTTGTTTCTATTATTTGTTCATATACTTTAAGCGGTATGTCTTAGCAGTGTTATACCCCTGTAATTGCTGCACTGTTTTTTATCGCCCTTTTTATGAATTGGTACTATTTGTCCTATTTCCCAGTCGCTTGGAATTTTTTCTTCTTTCCACGCTTTGTTGTAGATTTCTAGCAGTAATTTATTTCCTTCTGCTCCCATTTTCTTAATCATTTCTGGCGTAATCTTATCGTGTCCTGGCGATTTCCCGTTCTTAATCTTTTTTATTGCCATATCAAGTTCATCTTTAGTTATTTCATCTTGTTGGTCTTTTCTTTTCTTTTGATCTTCTTCCTCTATATGTGTATTGTCATTTCCTGTTTCAGCCTCTAACAATTCTTCAAAGTACTCTTTCCATCTGTTCATTGTTTCAGTATTGTTTGTTGTTAGATCCCCTTGCTTGGTTTTATTTTTGTGACTCGTGTGGCTTTCCCTTTCCTTAGAGTTTTCAATACTTTGTAAAATAGTTTTTGGTTTTTTCTGCTGTCTTCCTCCATTTTCTCTCCAAATTCTTGCCATGCTTTATTTTTAGCTTCTGTTACCATGTTCTTCACTTTTGTTCTTTGGTATTTATATATGTTATATGTGTTTTCTGATTTATTTGCTAAATATTCTCTCCAGAGCTTCTTTTTAATTTTATCTGTGTTTTTAATTCTCCGCTCCACCACCTCGTTCTTTTCTGTTGGTTGTTTACTTTGGTACTCACTCCACATGAGTCTCTAGCTGCTTGAGTAATTATTTCTTTAAACCTTTGCCATGTTTCTTCCAATGTCATTTGTTTTAAGTTTGTTGTTTCATTAAGTATTAGTGTGCTTACTATTTGTTCGTACTTGTCTGCCACTTCTTTTTCTTCTAATTTATGTGTCCTTATTGTGTCTTGTTTTACTATTTGTTTATCTTGCTCTTCTTCTATGTCTTCGTCCTTTAGCCTTTTTATTTTTGCTTCGACAAGATAATGGTCGCTGTATATTTCTGGCCCTCTTTTTACTCGAACGTCTTAAATAAGTTTTTTGTTGTGCGTTTCTACTAATACATAGTCTATAAGATAGATCTGTTTCTTGTGTTTGGTGCTTGTCGAGTAAATTTGTGGATATCCTTGTGTTTAAAAAATGTATTGGTTACTATTAAGGGTCCTCCAGCGGTCTTGTTGAAAATGTTTCACAAACAAACTGTTATAAAATGCACTAATTACACTTTGTTATATATCACAAGATTCGTATTTTAACAAGGAAAATCGCTAGCATTTTTTATTTAAAAAAAAAGTAGTAATAAGAAATTTATTTCAAAAAAACAGATAAAATATACACTTCTGATACTCCCTGCGAATTGTACAAGTTTATTTCGTATCCGATTTCAAAAACTACATGCCCCTAGAAGCACAACAGAATAAGTTACCACGCTTGCATAAAAGATTTGGTTTAAATTATGTTTTAAAGATAGTAGAAGCAATAATCTAATTGAGTCCGTGGCTATTGAACCATACGAGTAACGCTAATATTTTTTAAAGAAATGGTGACCTACTATGCCACTAATGTTGTAGACCATATCTGGTTCATTTACAACATTAAGTAAAGGCAATAATATTCACGTTTGTAATTACAAAATGTTCCTAAATCGGGCCCAGTAGTTCATAGTTTTACCGCCGCCATAAGTTGGCGCTGTTGATATTCCGAACGCTTACGGCCGGCATGGAAGATTACAATAATCCTATTATAAGGGTCCATAGAATTCGAGAAACCAGTCAACCGAAAATTACAAGAGAATATTACATTTTTAGACTTTTACCACTTTTACATGATTTTACGATGTCTAATTATTTATTTATAATTAAATAGCATATCGTATTTTTATTCATAACACTCTTTCAGATCTCAGGATTGTTTAACGCTCAAATTTTTTCTCTCCAAAACTCCTTCTTGTGGTGTTAAATTCTTACAAGACGCTGGACATTTGATTTCCAGAATTGCATCGCCGATTTCTGTAACACGATCTGGACTTGCAGATAAATATGGCTTTGCACTATCGATGCAAAGCCCTATAATTTTTGTTTTGATGACGTAAACGGTCTCAAATGCGTCGACTGCGTTTTCTTCATTTTCTTGGCCGTACACTGTAAATTCATTACCTAAAAATTTTGAGTATAATAACGCTTCTACTGTTTTAGCAGTTGATGTTGTGGAGCGCATACAACAAATTCTTCCAAAATTTGATGCAGTAAGACGAAGTTTTCTTTCTCGCTTCCATAATTCTGAAAGAGCTTGTTCTCGAGTATCTATTTCCAGTTGTTTTGCGTCCGTTGTAGATATTTGCTCCAAAAATAGTTTTTTTTTGGATGTCAAACGCCTCTTTGTTCCTATCCGTCGCAGCATGGCAAATCATCTTTGTGCTATTTTCTTCCAGAGAAGCGCTTGTTGTTGGAGTTTCTGGAGTGATGTCGGTCCATTCGTTGGGCATTTCTCCATCATCGAATGTTTTTTTAATTAAACCACAACTTTCCTCTGCTGTGGTCTTACTATAACAAACATCGTGTTATTGTCAGTATCGGGTAAAAACGGATAAAACATCAACCTGCACACACCCTCAAAAAAACCTAACTTTTCTATGTTTGAAGTGCAACATGCATTATATTAATTTTAACTGCCGCGATTATTACACCCGGGTATTATAATATTTTAAAACGATTGCTGTTAGTGGTGGCAATCCTTAAATAATTTTTATATTGCCAGTTCAAGTGCTATAATAATGACATATTCCTCAATAGGGAGTTTATAAATGACATAACATTACACTGCTACTATACGTACTATACTACTAATTAATTCCAAAATGAAGATAGGTAGCAATGAATAATATTTCAACTTATAAAACTAAATTAATCTTTTTATTGAAATAAGTAGTAACGTAAAATGAATGTAAAATGCGAATAACAAGTCAAATAATATTCTAGAAATCAACTTACCGGATTTTCCACATCCTTTTGGCCAATAGCCGTTTAGTTTTCTTCGCTCTGCTAGGTTTTCGTTCCTTATGTGTAAAATTTCGTCCCATTTCAATGTTTGTTAGCTCAGTAAGCACAATCACATAAACAGTAACACTGTAAACAGGCTCTTTTCACAATAAATTACGCGTGTTGAAACCAAGAGATTTTCAACAACACTAAGAAAGTTTAGGGTTTATCTTTGCTTTTATTTAGTCATTGCTCATTCCCTAATTACCTGCAATAGGTAATTATTACGATTCAGCATTCCGCATTAGTCGAAATATTTAAATAGATCCGTTGCCTAACTCAAATCATTAGCAAGTACTTGTAGAAATTACTGTATCTCCAATAATATGTCATTCCAATCAACCCAAAAATACTTATTTTGTTAATGACAATTTTATAGTCGTTTAATGAAATCCCAATAATGTGTTGTAAATAACAGAAATAACTATCTGCGGTAGTTCCTTTTAGTCAATGCAGCAGATAAGAGAAATATTACGAATATAATGCAGAAGCGTGGTGAGTTAAATCTTAAGCCTTTAATCTTTTGAAATGAAAAATGCCAGCCGTTCGGTTGTTATCTACTGCATAATGGGTTGTATAACTTTAAATTTCTAGTTTTACTGTAGTTTTACATAGCGCTGGAGGACCCTTAAAACCGTATTAAAAGAAGTCATCGTGCATTTAAACATAATAATATTACCTTTTATTTTTGTTTAATTTTAAGGGTAAAATTTAGTTTCTTTTCGACTAAACGACGCAAATAATAACTACTAAGAATAATGCAGTTCAAATTTTTTTGCGGACATGAAATCTGGCAAAAATATTTTCCTATGTATTTTTCCAATTGTTCACAATCCGGGAAACACCGTGTATATACTTATAAAAAACTCGGTATCAATTGGACTTGTAATAAATATGATATAAGGAGTATTTACAAGAAAAGTGGGACACAACTGTATTATTATTATGTTTTAATTCTTTCATCTCACGATTTAATTGTTTAATCTAATAGTCTTACCGGTTCCGGAAGTACCAGCGGTAATATCTCCGAAGAGATTACCTGTGAAAAGATCTCTTAATATGTCGACCTACAAAAATAATACCATAAAAACAGATGAAAGTAGTGACTCTTCAGATCAAGAAATATTAAATTTAATTAAATATGACCAGTCCCAACACAGCAATTGTATTCTTGGTAATTCCACGCCAGTACAGTGGGAAATGGACCCGCGCCTTTTAACCATGCCTTCACCTTCGAAAGCCACCCTAACTCCGAGAAAACAAAAATTAAAAGTGAAGATTGCTACATTAAAACGGCGATTAAATATGAAGAGTTCTCAAAACTACAGACTCCGGCAGAAAAATTTGTCCTTACACGCGCAGTCAACCTTGAGTAATTTGTTAAGGAATAAGGCACCGGCTGTAAAAACATTAGTTTATATGCAATGTCTCCACAAAAAAAGAACAAAGTGGACAACCTCTGAAAAGCAGTTGGCTTTATCACTGTATTACAAATCACCAAGAAATTATAAATTTATGTTGAAAAATTTGCACTACCTGGTATATCTACAATACAGTCTTGGTTACAGATTTATAATTTAGAAACGGGGGTTAACACAACTTTGATAAAGAAATTGTCATTGAAGGTAAAAGGTATGCAGGAAGATGAGAAACAATGTGTGTTGATGTGCGATGAAATGGTAGTTAAAAAAGGTTTGGACTATAACAAATTTCATGACAAAATTGAAGGGTTTGAAGATTTTGGATCATTTGGCCAGAAAGACCAACTTGGAACTCATGGAATTGTGTTCTACTTAAGAGGGCTTTTATATAAATGGAAAATGCCGTTTTGTTATTTTGTATCTCCAGGACCGGTGAAAGGTGAAATTCTGCAAAAATTAGTCCTTTTTGTTCTGAATAGATTGCGGCGTTTGTAAACTGCAGCGGATCATTAGTGAGCGTACGTAAATTGCAGCGGGCACCGTTCGGGTAGTTTTTGGGACGTACGTAAATTGCAGCGGGGTCATAAAATTAACATTAACATTAATCGACAACTAATCACATCATTTCCTCTCACACTTTATTCACGCTTGGGACTGACGAAATATACATATTAAATATATATTCGGCGTGTTTAAAAATGATGGAAAAGCTTGTTTCCACTTTTTACTTCCTTTTACAATAAAGGAAGTATTGGATTCACCCCAAAAATTCGAAATTGAGTTTTCAACAGATCTTCACGTTTTAGAGTCCGCTGATCCCAAAAAACATATTTTTTTTCATTGGTCTGTGTGTCTGTCTGTCTGTGTGTCTGTCTGTCTGTGAACAGAATATCTCAAAAACGGAAAGAGGTATGGCGTTGAAACTTCTTATATAAGTTTTGTGTACTATGTAGATGCGACAGCAAGCTTTTGAAGAAAATCGCATAACCGAAAGTACGTGTTTACTCTTGTGGTTTTTCAGTTTTTTTCGATTTTTTCAAAAACGGCTCTAACGATGTTTTTTACTTTACATGTTCATTACATTTTTAATGTGTAGTGATTTGAGATAGGTGATTTTCCAGTTGAATACTTCTAAAATGGGTTTCTTTTCTTTTTTTTTTCTATTTCTTTTATTAACTCCTATTTTAAATAGAACACCCGGTATATTATTACATTTTTGAATTGAGCTTAAAATTCTAGAGAAAAGTTTCTCTTGAACTAATACTCTATTTTGTACCGTAAAATTTGTAATTTTTGAAAATTTTTGACAAATGCTTAAAAATTTAAAATAAATGCAAGTATTTTTGTGTTTTCGATATTTGTTTTTTTAATCGCCAAATAAAATTACTTCTTGTGCATCACGGTATCGCCGAAGTGATGGCATACTTGCTGCAAGAAACTCAGTCTATTTATAGATCCGTTTTTGTACGCGGACAAACGGACTTCTAAAAACTGTTGTTTATTCAACGCTTCGCGGTTAACTTTTTTCTTGCAGTCGACGCATAATACGGATGGATGTAGGTTTGTAAATCCGTAAATTATATGACCCTTAACAGCGCTATGCCAGTGGCTGTCGGCGCTGTCGCAACGGACCGCACCACGTAGATACGAAACAAGCAAATTTCTAAACCCTAAGGGTCCCTTCTCACGAGGCGTTTTTGCAGCGCTGCAGAGTGGCGCCGCTGGTAGGGAAACATTGTTTTAAATAGACGCCTTCACACGGAGCGTTCACAGAACGCGCGGTGGCGCGTTTGAGCCACTCGTAGCAGACTTCCGCTACCAGAAGCGCGCGCTGCTAGTCGCGAGACCCCTTCACACGGCGTAGAGACCCTGTATATTAAGTAAAATAAGAGATGGGACAAGTGGAACCAGTTTCCAAGGCTAAGTTGATCAGTTTCTGTTTTTCAAACAAAATTTCAAGATGTCATTACCAAACTGACATTTACTTTACACGACAAATTTCGAAAGGTCAAATAACGAAAATAATTATTCATTATCAGTAAAAATTGCGTCTGATTTTTATAGTTGGATTTTACAGACTGTAGATTGGTATAAATTATCTATTCACATTTAATTACAGTTTCTTTCTAAAGCTTTGTTCGTTTGGCTACTCAGACTTGCTTAGTGCAAGACAATTTTTTCGTTTGTGTGAACTGCATTCTGTTCGTTTGTAGTTCGAATTACGAACCAAACGTGATGAATTTATTCCTGGCGTCGAGTAGATCGAACGGGTCAAGTGTGGGTTCAAGTTGCGCAAAAACTAACCTTAAAATTGTTTCAGATTGGATTTACGTATAGTTATTTACAAATTCATTTCAAAAGATGTAAGAACATTGGGCGCATTCAGACGACACAACAGTTGTACAACTGTTGAGTGAAATGTCGCTGAATGCGACCGCTCACTTAGCCGCTCCGTGGTAGCGGTCGCCATTTTAAGTAGCGTATATCAAAACCGCTCACTGATCAGAAACCGCTCAGTAATATGGGCGTGTTTACCGCGCAAAACAAATTTAAATAAAGATTATTAGGTAATTATTGTTAGATAGTATCTACATAATTACGTACACACTAATTACTCGTCAATTTATCTTAATAATCTCATCAAATAATGTTTACTCCTTCATTTGAACAAAATATAAAGATAGTACACTTTAATTTGTTATTAATAGTATCATCGCTCATAATAGATTGGTTTATTTGGAAATTCGAATAAAAATGTAAATACATGATTTATTTCACGTATTATAGTTGATTTGTAACTCTTAACACAAAAACACAACATTTAGCTGTATTTATAGGTTAAAATAAACAACTTTGACAGTTAGCTCAACGTAAATTGAAAAAGACCATTCAGCAAACCTACATCGCTCAAACTGAGCGCTTGCTCAGCGCTCACTCAACGGTTGTGTCGTCTGAATGCGCCCATATTGCAATCAGCTGTGTAAATATAGACTCCCGGTATAACTTGTCCAATGCGCGATTACTCTGACGCTGTAAAAGTATTGTCATTAACCATGTTAATCAAACAGAGCAGCAACAAAAAAGTAATTAAAATTGTTAGAGTAGTTAGAAAGTTATTTGATATGATAGATTAAGGGTCTTTTACGTTTCAGCATCCTTTTTAACTATGTGTATGCTGTTACTTCTAAAGGCTCATGTTGTATAGAAGAAGCGTAAATGTGCAATTCTCCCCAAAGCAATGTTGAAAACGCTGTGCGGAAGAAGTGACAAATTGCTAATAAATCAATACAGAGAGAAAAGGCCAAAAATTCTATCTATAGGAATGGTATCTATTTAAAAATTATCAAATTAATTTTTAGTTCAACATCTATTTAGAGAACTTTGAAAACAACATACAATACACCATATGTAGGCTATTGGGAACAACAAATGATGCAGACGATATTGATAAAAAGAACGGCAGTAATGTCAACAGTGAGTAACTATTATAGAAATTAAAAATTATAGTTTATAAATCTTAAAATTTACATTTTAGTAGATCACGTAGTACTACACCATGCCAAATACACAACAATTAGCATTCGTAATACTACAAGTCATGCAAGTATATCAAAAGAATGGCACGAATTGCGAAAAACCATTGTAGAATGAAATAAAAATTGAGAAGAATTGGAAGTAAAGATATTCAACAACGGAAACAAATACTCAAGCAATTAAAACTGAAAATGAGTTGTTACAGAAGTTATTAGTTATTAAAGTTACTTTTCATTAAAATAACGTATAGGTATATTTCATTTTTATATGTAAAACAACAAATTAATATGAGTGTATATTTTATTTTGAGGAAATTAAACACATCCTCTAAAATACCACTCTCAAAAGTGATATCTTGCAATTTTCTATTTAAGGTTGTAATTTGTAGGGTATGACAAATGTAGCTCACAAATTGTATTATATCCACTAGAACCACAAATAAACTTTTTGTAAAATCGTACTAAAATATGGTCATTTATGCATTAATTTGCGGGCGTAAATAGTGCCGTTTGCGCCCTAAGGCCTAAAAATAATTTGCGGGCGTAAATAATGCCTTTTGCGCCCTAAGGCCTAAAAAACCAGCATCACATTGGCAACCAACAACAATTTGATTTTTGAGAACGAATCGTGCCATTTATTTTTCAAAGCTTTATGGTGGATTTTACAAAAAATCTTGTTTGCATTTCGGGCATGAACTGCGATTTTGGCCCTTTGGCGTTTTATAATCCTTCGGCCCTTCGGGCCTCTGGCTTATAATTCCGCCGCGGGCCAAAATCGCCTCCTTCACGCCCTTAATACAAAAATAGCTATTAGTCTGAAAGCTGTTGCTACCGTTTTATTTGACCAGAGTGTAGTACTTGCTTTTTGTTGATGCATTGCCTCAATTTGATCATCAAAGATGTTTTGAAAAGCAGATTTCCTTTTTCTTTCCAAATGTAATTTAATACTAATCTCTTATTTTTTTCAAAATTATTATTCTTCTGTTGAGGTTCTTTATGACTTTCTTTTGATGTGCAATAATGTCTTAATTTTAAAATTAATTAAAAACTTCCAAAATGTCGCCGTCAAAATGAGGGGTAGTACTAAGTCCTTTTTAGAAAATTACCCGTAACTTTGTTTTCAAAATTTTTATCTTCATTATCTCAATAGAATTCGCTCCCACAACTGTTTATGTGGAATAATGATGGCACTGCATTATATTTTAGTCTTTTACATGGGGTTTTGCCTGTTGTTAAGAACTGGTCTGGTGTAAAATGTTCTTTGCATAATCTGTACGATTTTTCATGCTGCAAGATCTTAATACCAGATCTTTCTACCCATACTTTTTTATAAGGATAATTTTTTGGAAACCTAAACACAGACATTTTCTTGCTAGAACGGTTCTTACATCCAACTGCTGAACAGCCAGTGATTTTAATAAAATTTATTAACAATAACGATCCTCGACACCGAAATGCCAAAGAGGCTAAAGATAATGAATGAATGAATGCACTAATAAAAAATCAAATAAACAGAATGCCACTTGTAATTACAGCAAAAACTACAAAATTCAAATGACATTAATAACATCCATTGCCGGCTGTCACTTTGACATATGTCACAAAATTCAGTAGGCCCTGGAAATTGGTTCCAACCTATCAGCATTGATCACTTGTATGTCCCATCTCTAATCTTAATATACAGGGTCTCTAACACGGCGCGACTCGCAGCGCTACTAGCGGCGGGCGGTGATTCTCGGAAGCGCAGCCGCAGAACTAAGCCAGTGCTGCCGATTGATACATAATTTTGGCAAGATCATGCCATAATTTTACGTCAGGCCAACGGCAACACTGACTTTTTAGTTTGTTGCGGGTTACCGTTAAATTCGGTTGTATTGTATGTGCTTGTGAAAATGGATAGGGAAGTTTCCAAAATCGACACTGAGGATTTCATATCGGAAGTGGAGAAATCGCCGGCGATATGGAATTCAAGATGCACTGCAAGTGACAAACTACCTATTTCGGTTTCACCTGGCAACGCCGGCGGTATCGCTGCTGAGCGACTTAGCAGTTCTGCCTGCTACACAGTAGCGCCGCAATAACGCGCCACACAATCGCGTACCCTGCCACTCCACGGCGCCACTCTGCAGCGCTGCAAAAACGCCTCGTGAGAAGCCGGCCTAACATTGGACTATGATTTTGTAATATGCGGCAGCACTTGCCGAGAGCGTCAGCGGGGTGAGACGAGCGAGGGGTAAAAATACCTGACCGTCGTTTTAAGACACGGAGGTGAGATATCTTCCCAATTACCTCAATCAACGGTATAAGTCAAAGGTATGCAATGCGTGCCATGGCAAAGGCCATAAAGCATCCTGTTGCCCTTTATATCGACCGAACACTAAATACAGATTGAAAAAACGGCATCTACTTGACAATGTTGTATAATGGAAGACTTGATCCTATTAATTTAATGAAACGGCAGTTGGCCGTATCTGAACATTTGCGACGACGAAAACAGACAATAAAGGCGGTATCTAACAAAACAAAAGAAGAAGGCGGCTTCTACACGCAGATACTGCTTTTCACTTTTGCGTTTTGCATATGACGCCTTCTTGTACTTTATAAGTAACAAAATTTCTGTAGATACCGCCTTTTTTCATCTGAAAATCATAGTTACAGTGCAGATATCGATTTGTTACTTGTCTAAAATGATTGGAATTTTGTACCAATTCCAACGATGCCAATAACTCAATTTCGATTTTTTTGTAGATACCGCCTTCTTGCTTATGACGGCAGTATTGAGCTATACACATTTCAAACTAAATTAATCTTCACAGTAATTTACGTTACGAGACCGGAAAGTAGTGTTTTGCAGGTCGAACCAAGTAGATTCGTTTTCTGTATTTCTTAGGTAATCTTCAAAATGTCGCTATAATAAAAGAAACAAATTGTTATTCTTCGTGTAATTCATCTTTGATCGGCATACCTGAAAATCAGCGCGTATGCAGGTTTATTACCGACATCGGAATACAACGCCAACTCTTTTTACTGCAACGCTTCATGCTCTCAAAGAAAGTAGATGTCTTCCAAGCGTTAGCATTCAGGATGTTGCTGAGCAGCAGTTGTTGAATTATAGCTCATGTTTTTCTGTATTTCTTAGGTAATCTTCAAAATGTCGCTATAATAAAGGAAAAAAATTGTTATTCCTCGTGTAATTCTTCGTTGATCGGCATACCTGAAAATCAGCCCGTATGCAGAGTACAACGCCAACTCTGTGGTATATTTGCAGCGCAATCAAAGCGATGAACAACAATTTGCAAAAGTTTCGTAGTCAAAATAATTTATAGGTTATGTGTAAACATCAGTCAGAGACACATTTAATATGCTTAAAACGTACGGCTTCAATATTTCTTTGCTTCCGCCGTTGGTTGCATTCAGTAACTCTCTTTATTATTAACCAAAATTCACTTGCCTTTGAAGCTGTGTCAACAGTTTTAAACAACACAAGTAATAGGCATAATAAGTAATTGTTTGCTGTTATAATATCGCTATTAAAAGTACTGGGAAGTTTGTTTACAAAACCCTGAAAATAGAATCGGTTGATCGCGACTATGATACTTTTCACCGTGTAAACACGGCCTGTAGTGTTCTGCATTATTATAGAGGTATGATTACATTAGCAGTGATTCAATATTAGGTGTAGAAGCTGCACGATATACCCACGAAAGATAGGATGTTGCGCACAAGTGGGCGGCCCTTATTTTGACGTACAACGTCACTCACAGAGTTGTTTAGAGCATTGACTATGCTGACGGTTTGTTTTTCGGCGTTTTTAAATCTTTATTTATTAATTTTACATAGTTTATAGACGATATTTGGTTATCAAAATATAAAAATGCGGTGTGTTTTTGTGGGATATGATTCCGACATCCAGTCTAAACAGAATCCGTGCAAAAACATGAAGTTTTTTAGTTTTCCTAAAGACCCTAACCTAAGCAAGAAGTGGTTACATCTTACCAAGAGAAAAGACAAAGTTAATATAAAAAATCTGGTGTGATACACTCACACAACTTCCTTTTACAGTGTTCTTATAATTAGTCAAAAATTTCATTTGTAATTTTTAACCATTTGTCAAAAATTTTAAAAAATTACAAATTCTACAAAAACGGTACAAAATAGACCGTTAGTTGAAGAGACAAATTTTCTCTAGAATTTTAAGGTGAATTCAAAAATGTAATAATATACCGGGTGTTTTATTTAAAATAGGAGTTAATAAAAAAATTGAAAAAAAAACAAAAGAAACCCACTTTAGAAGTATTCAACTGGAAAATCACCTATTTCACATCAATACACATTAAAAATGTAGTAAAAATGTAAAGTTTAAAAAAATCGTTAGAGCCGTTTTTGAAAAAATCGAAAAAAACTAAAAAATCACTAGAGTAAACACCTACTTCCGGTTATGCGATTTTCTTCAAAAGCTTGCTGTCTCATCTACATAGTACACAAAACTTATATATGAAGTTTCAATGCCATACCTCTTTTCGTTTTTGAGATATTCTGTTCACAGACAGACAGACAGACACACAGACCAATAAAAAAAATGTTTTTTGGGATCAGGGGACTCTAAAACGAGAAGATCTGTTGAAAACTCAATTTCGAATTTTTGGGGTGAATCCAATACTTCCTTTATTGTAAAAGGCGGTAAAAATGCTGTAATTTGTTTCAAACATTTGTGTGAAAGTGATTATAATAGTTATTTACTATACAAGTGGGATAAGAGCATCATTAATACAAGCGTTTGTAAGTTACAAACAACGAGTGCATAGCACGAGTTATGTAATCACACAAGTAACAAGAGATCAATAAAAAAACCAATTAGGGTAGGCTGTGATACGTGTTATACGTTTGGCAGTACTGAAGTGTATTGTCAGTCGATGTCAAATTCGAGATTTGCAGGTTAAGTTTTACGTTAGTCTGTGTCAAATAACAAACAAAACCTAACCTAATATCGAATTTGACATATACTGACAATACACTTCAGTACTGCCAAACGTATAACACATATCACAGCCTACCCTAATTGGTTTTTTTATTGATCTCTTGTTATATTAATGATACATTATCACACAACTATTGTACAAAATTTTATCTACAACTGTCTAAAATTGAGAAAAGTGCATTAAGAGAAATGTCAGATCTGTCATTTTCAAAAATATTTTAGTAGGCAAATGTCATTATGTCATTCATTTGACACTATTTCAGTTAGGTAATGAAACCATTATACCACACAGTTAGGTAATGAAGCCATTACATAACTGAGTGGTGTAATGAGTTTCATTACCATTAACGGAAATAGTATCAAATGAGTGACGTAATAAGTTACTTATCCCACTGTAGTACAATTTTCTTTGTGTTTACAAATTGTATAAATTTTATTTTTATCCATATTATAATACCCTTCAATAGACTTTTTTGTAGTAAATTTTTGCTTTAAAAAATAGTGTATGTGCAATTTTAGTCTATTTTGCACCGCTCTCGCAAGATTCGTGGCGAAAACCTTAAAGGAACATTTTGCAGTAAAAGTAATGCGTTTAGCAGCACAGTTACGCGCAATTAAGACATTTTATATTTTTAAGTTATAAAATAAACCATAGCAAACATTTTTTATATTAGACATTTTTGTACAATTGTGAAAATAATCGCGTTGCAGATAAAAAACGCACAAAATGGGTATCCCCGTAATGAAAATCACTCTGTGAGTGACGTCATGCGCGGGGCAAAAGCAACGACGCTAAAACGATATAAGAAACTCGTAGAAACATTGCATTTGAACAACAATTATTTAGCTGTACCTAAAGGTGAAAAAGCGTATGATAAACTTCATAAACTACGACCTCTTATTGATGCGCTACACGAAAGCTTACTCAATGCATATGAACCCTAAAACAGACTTTCTGTTGACGAGTCCATGATACTCTACAAGGGAAGGTCCAGCATGAAAAAGTATATGCCAAAAAATCCAGTGAAAAGGGGATACAGAGTTTGGGTTCTTGCTGACTCCACCACACTGAGAAAAATAATATTTCTTTTAATTATTATTAGTAGTAGTAAGATAAAATTAGTTAATAGAATGCGGTGATCACTACCTTAATAATAGCTATTTAAGTAACAAGGAATGTAAGGCCTTACAGGGTGTTCCCATTGCTTTTCACCATGTATCAGTTGTGTTTCACTATTTGTCAAATGTAATTCCCATTTGTCCATATTGACAAGTGTTGACAAGAGGGAAAAGCATTTGAGATAAAGTGAAACACAACTGATTCGTGGTGAAAAGCAATCGGAAAACACTGTATTAACATTTGAAGTAGGCAAGTACAAGCCAAGACGAAGTCGCGGCTTGTTGCCTGCCGAAAATGTTAATAGGCGATACATTCCGAGTTATCTTATTATATTTTTCCCGCTGCTTATCGAAATTTTCCTAGATTTTTGACAAAAATCGTTTGGTTTGTCACTTGTCACCAGGATTAGTTTTCGTGAGTCGGGTTACCTGTGAGTGTGACATGTCACATAAACACTTGTAATTTATAAACAAGACGTCTAAATCTGCATCTTGCTATGCTCATTTTATTACCCTAAGAACTTAATAATAATATTAAGTTCCGTTGTCAAGAAAAAGCAGCAAACAAATATAATCACCGACTTACACGTTTTGTTACTAAGGCTGTATCACTAACATACATGAAAGCGGGAAAAAGATACATAATACCACTACAAAAAGGTAGTGTATGTCATAATAAATTTAACTACATACATGGGAAGTATAACCAAGTTTGTGGTAGTAGCTTTTACTACAAATTCGTAAGATACAATCGGGCACGTTTTTAAAAATCTGCAGCTGAAGCTGGTATAACCAGCTAAATAGTCTTCGAAGTGCACCCATATTCAAGGAAGACTGGATGCTAATCCATAAATGCGTCTTGGTAACAAAGTTCTGTGGGTTTTCGAGAAACTTCTAGGCAACATTTGCAAGACACTTTTCAAATAGTAAATTTTAGTTTGTTCAAGTCCTTTAAACGGCCGAGAAGTTTGTAGTGCTTATGTACAAATCCATTATAAATGTTGCTAATAAAAAATACTGTCCAATTATTAATAAAATATTAGACAAACATTTAAAAAACAACGCGTTTTTAGAAGTGTCTCAAAGTAAGTAAGATTATTTCTGAGAATAACCTCTTAATTTAAAACCGTAATTTATTCTTTTAGATCAAATTGGAAAGAATGGTGTTTTGATAGTGTTACCATTGTTATTAACTAGTATTGTGCGTAAAAGAAAAAGGGGTACTTGCTCTGGCAATGAAATACTTAAGTATTCAAAAACCGAGACAGAATTTTTAATTTACGTTGAGGTAGCTTTGCATACACCTTAAAAATAAACACATAATATAGTATTACGTTTATTTCAGGATAATGCAAATTTACAAGGAACTTTAGAAAGAGAAAACAAGTTGCAGGACTTACAGACTAGCGAACAGCCAATGTTGGTATTAATTGGAAATCTGGCAAATCCAAGATCGCCAGTGAAAATTAATGAAATCATCTTTGAGCTAGACACTTCATTGAAGGCATTTGTTGACAAGTCGTTTTTCGCATTAAACATTTATAACATTACGAGTAATAGCAAAGTTGATCCGTCCTTTGTTTCAGTGAAAACAGTTTATTCCGATTTATTAATGGAGCAAACTATTTTGTTAAATACAAATTGATGTTTTTGTTGAGTTAATTTTTGTCGTTCTTCATAAGTTAGTTGCCATAAGTTATTTGTTTTGAGTTTTGACTGAGTTTCTTTATTTAGTAATTTAATAGTTCAACCACGTATTGTGAAGATTGTAAACGAGTTTAGTCGCGAAGTTTATTTCGTTCATTTTTCCATATACCATCCTGGACAAATTTCATTTAAATGCGGTGTATATATAAAAAGTTTTCAAACAATAAAGGCTTTAAAGAGACACGTAGAAAAAACTCATGATGCCACCACTGAATGTGAACCGTTACAAAAAGGCACTTTTTTCGAAAATTCAATCAAATTGCTCAATCAAATTCCATATTGAAACTGTTTCAAAAAATTAGATTTTGTTTAGATTCTGATTTTGTAAATTTGAGTGATTATGCTGAAGATGCTGATTACAGCTTTAATGACCAAGAAATTCACTATCTTCGGTTTATTACTAAATTGTAGAAAAATAGATACATACCGCGAACACATATTTTCAAAGTTTTCAGACATCAATACTTACTGGAAAATTAAATTGGAGATAATAAAAAGTCAACTTGTAAACAAATTAATGGTTGCTAAAGTTGATGAATGTGTTCAATTTGAAGTAAGCAATATTTTTGATAAGTTCATAGAAAATAAAGAAACTTCCGTCCTTTCCAAGTGAATATCTTTATATGTATATACAGTGTGTCTACTTAAGTTGGAACCATATGGAAAAACATTTTATTATTGGTTTTAGGAAAAAAAGGTATTCTTGATAAAAAGAGCTGCATGGTCCAAAACTTAAAATGCAACCGTCAGATATCAATTTTTTCAAGCAGTATACGAGGTTTGTCAAAAAATATGAATTTTGCTCAAGAGTAAAGTACGTTTATTTTTGAAAAAATCAAAAATTTTCATGTTTATAGTAGATAAAAGAGATAATGTTTCAAAACTAAACGTAATTTATAACGTTTTCAAATATTTAGAATCAATGTGTAGAAAATTTGATTTTTCATGATAGATCGGTGTAATTGCATATTTGAATGTAATTTTCAATTCTAATCAACGTTTGTCGATGAAAATTTTCGTAGTGTTTGGCGCATATACAACCACGACAACTGGTAAACAATAACAGAATTCTGGTATTATATACGACAGTTTTTTCTCAGTGCACTGGGTTCATAATTACATTTCAAATCTACACCGGCAAGTTACTAGATGCTAAGGCAAGAAAAAACAAGGACGGTTCAAAAAGTGATGTTTATTGCCAGAAGCTGTCGAGATTTATAACGGCATAATGGGAGGGGTTGATCGCTTCGATAAAAAAAAAGAGATGCATGAAGTGGAAAGAAGGTCGACAAAGTGGTGGCATAGGATATTCTATTATTTATTAGATGTAGCTCTCGTAAACGCATACACAATGATGAATCTTGTAAAACATTGCGGAGACCAGTTGACATTTCGCCTACACCTTGCTAGACAACTGATAGTTGGTTTTTCAACAAGAAAACGAAACCAGAACCATTATTTATCGAGAAAAAGACGGGAAATATTGGAGTCCCTATAGAAGTAAGAACTGCAAATGTTGGGATGCATCTCCCCAAACAAATTCAAACATACAGGTGTTGTCGGTTTTGCAGTATCGGGGAAAAGGAAAAAAGACCGAGAATCTAACGTGCAGAGTGTCGGGTTGCCTTATGTCAAAAACCTTGCTTTAGATTGTTCTCTGAATGTCATTTTTTGGCAGTGGTCTATTATGATATGCTTTATCGGACCTTTTCCACTATCTAGGGTGGAAAAAGTCCGATAAAACATATCACTGTTGCTTTAGATTATTTCATGCTGACGCGGACTCCACATGGGGCATGACAGTTTCCCCTGGAATCACCATCCACGGCCTAGAGGAGGACTTTAAGGCGACACTTCAGAGGGTAAAGAGGTTGCCCTTGAAGCCCACCCAGAAAGTCGAGCTTATTACTACGTACTTGGTCCCGCACTACCTCTACAGATTAGTGATGGCGATTCCGCCGGTAACCATGATAAAATGATTGGATCAGGAGCTCAGAGTAGTATCAGTACGGGACATGTACCACTTACAACAGTCGACCACCAACTGCCTGCTGTACTGTGGCAAGCGCGATGGGGGGCTTGGAATCCCCCAACTTCTAACAACGGTGGTCACCTCGAGCATAAAGGCCGGGCTCAAGTTGTGCAGACACTTAGATCCGGTGATGCAAGCTTTCGCGGGAGAGTCGGGCTTGTCGAAATCTCTTCAGACCATGGCTTCCCACGCTGGCATTAGATGGTCCATCGACAGAGTGAAGTATATTGACCTCTGGAAGATGCGTGCTAAGAAGAGGTAGCACGAAAGGTGGGCGACCCTGGGATCTCACGGGAAGTAAGTAAAATCTCATGCTGACGACCCAATCGGAAACGCTTGGCTTCGCGATCCGCGGCGCCTAAAGCCGAGTAGTTATTTAACGGCCCTCAAAATGAGATCAAACACCACGGCAAACCGAGTGGTGTTAAACAGGGCAACGCCGCAGGCGGATTTCATGTGCAGGCAATGTTCGGTCAAGCTGGAAACCCATGGCCACATCCTGGGCCAATGCATTCATACAAAGGCAGCATGAATCCGTCGGCACGACGAGATCAAGGATGTCGTCATGAACGAGTCCCTGAGACGGGACCCAGATGCAAGTGGAGTGCGAGAGTCATAACTACGTTTGCCGAGTGGTACAATTCTCCGCCCGGACTTGGTGAGCAAGAGCCAAGGTCGGGCCGTACTGCTGGACATCACTGTCTGCCAGTTGTCGTATACCTAAATCTTTACGGAAGTACGTTCTTGATGAATTACATTCAGGTCATTTCCCAATAGTAAAAATACAAAATTTGACCAGAAGCATCTGCTGGTGGCCCGGGATAGATTATGACATTGAAGCTATGGTAATAAGTTGTGAAGGTTGTAATTTATATAAAAATAACCCCAGTAAATGAGAAAACCATATATGGGAACCTAGTACTTATCCGTTTCAAAGAATTCATTTAGATTTTGCCAGACCTTTCAAAGGATACAATTTTTTTTCTACTAATTGATTAATTTTCAAAGTGGCCAGAAGTACATATAATAATAGTAGATTATATTATAAGTGAGAGAAATGCATCATTATTGGCGAGTGAGAATTTTGAATCGCGAGTGCCCCAGCATTTCGCTCACGTGTGATATACGACGTTTTATCTTACAGTCGCAATTCTTGTGCCTAAATAGTTTGCGCAGTCAGAATATGTCGCGAAACAAACGTTTTATAATTAGTCGCCTATGATTTGTGATATACGTTTGACAGTACTGAAGTGTATTGGCAGAACTGAAGTGTATTGTCAGTCTATGTCAAATTCGAGGTTCGTAGGTTAGGTTTTGTTTGTTATTTACAGACTGACGCAAAACTTAACCTGAAAATTACGAATTTGACATAGCTTGACAGTGCTACCAACAATGCAGTAGTATAAATAATGAAAACTCACTTGTGAAAAAATAGTTATTTGTTTCATTAGTACAAAAAATGCATGATTTCGGGACAAGTAAGACATATCGCGGGACGACGCGCCGCGCAGCAGAGTCCGGCGAGTCTAAAGCTCGATTTATAAATTGACGCCCGCCCGTTTGACGTTACCGCTGACGAGGCCGCAAACGTAACGCCGACGTTAAACTCTTTGGTTCAAATGTAACCGTTTATAAAATGACGTCGTACGCAAACGCTAACGCTGCACCGCTACCGTCTGCGGCAAAGTTGGGCAAGATTCATGTTTGGCGTCAACGTCTTGCGTCGACGGATTTACTCAACCAATCACAAGGCGAGAAACTTTGCGCGGGATGATTTGACCTGCTGCGCAAGTATCAGAACAGAGAGGTCCTCATTATTAAAAGCGTGTTGTTGGATTTGGATGTGTTTGTTACCGGAGTTTTTTTAGTATTATTTATAAAGGGCAGATTTGATCAGATATTTGTCTCTTTATAAGCTTCGGATCTAGTTGTTTATATAAATTATTGAACACTTTTACACTCATCCTTGTGTATTTAAAAAACTGATCATGGTTCTTTTCTTTAATTGGAAGGAATGTAGCTCGATAAAAACCGTCCTTATAGCGTGTTGTGTATATGGGTCGAATTTTCTATCGTCTCGCCCTTATTGTAGTTGTTCCAACGAAATGGGCTGCAACTAGTATAAGCATACTTGCTGCAGCTATAATAGGTAGTTTGCTTCTTGATTGTCCATTCTCATATAATAAATCAAAATTTTGGGTTAGGGCTGCCGATGCTGTTGGCACGTGTGACACTTGTCACTGTTATAAATCGAGATTTAACTTTTAAATGCGCCTGCGTACGTTAAACTATACCGCAATTTATAAAATAGCTCGCCATAGACAACGTCGGCGTTATGTCTACGGCCGCGTTAGCGGTAGCGTCAAACGGGCGGGCGTCAATTTATAAATCGGGCTTTACGCGTCCCGAAAACCCATTTTTTGTGCGAATGAAACATACTATTTTTTTCTCCAAATATACTCATAAATTCGGTAATATGACTTATTATTTAGAATCAAACATTGTAGGTTATATTGTAGAACTGTCATGGTGCAAATAAACAATCACTATACGGGGAAATTAAACAACAACGACTACGATTTCCGAATATTGACAAAGCGTTTGTGTTTTATTTAAAATTTACCATGCAAAACCCTACCTTGCATCCATTTTTGTACTACTACAAATATGAATCGAAAAGTGTACAGTTGCCAAGGTAATTGGTGAACATCCCGAAATGACTTACTTTTTATACAAAATTATTCGACAATATGGCGTCTTATCCGTGTGGTTGGAGGAAAACTTCATTTTAGTCACTGAAAACAGTTGTATAATGTATGGTAACAGGCGCTACTGCAAGATAAAAAACATTACAGCCGAATCTACAATAAGTAAATGCAGAGAAATGTTTGCAACATTTGGTTTACCAGAGGTTGTGGTTACAAATAACGGTACTATTTTTACAGGTCACAAATTCCAAAATTTCTTAAAACTAAATCGTATAAAAGCAAAGACCACAGCCCCATGCAATCCATCAACGAATGGTCAGGTAGAAAGATTCGTCCAAACTATAACGCAAAAACTCAAATCATTAATACGCAAAGGTCAAAATGTACATACAGTCCTGCAAAACATTTTATTCTCATATCGCATTATGCCACACCAGGGCACTGGGGTATCTCCATCAATAAAAATATTTAACAGAAATATTAGATAGCGTTTGTATTTGCTACGCTATGCAGACAAATCAAATACAGAAGATGTAAACAAAAACATCAAAGTTAAAAAATTTAAAGCAGGAAACTCGGCATTATCTTACGAAGAAGGGGAAAACTATATTACGATATTCATTTGGACAACGGTAAAACAATGAAAAGACATCTAAATCAAATTAGAGCAAACTCTGTACCCTCTAAATTAGATTTTAATTGGCCAGTAGAACACACTGGTCAATGCGAAAATAATGCTCCTGCTGTAATGACTCCCCAAGCTCAATTGATTCCTGAGACCCCTGAAGCAAGGCACGTGGTACCAAGCGTACATAAATCAAACAAGTAGAGACACTCACTGGCGGTTCCTTTGATATTAAAATACAGATTTGGATGACCTTGAACGGCTCCTGGGGGGGTACTTTCCGATGGTACTAACAGATGGCGCCACTAAGTTATCACATACATGGATATATTAGTACAGGATACGTTCACTACATGTAAACGTACGTCGAATCTTAAAATAACATATCACGGAGTTCGGTACCTTCCCCCATTTCATTCTAACCTATATCACTTTATTTCTCTCTCCCTTTAGACGTATTTCATACAATGTTTCGTACGCTTAATTTTGAAGTTTTGAAATGAAAACGTCAGAAGTGTCATACAATTTCACAGTTTATTCTTCGAAAATTGAACTTTAGCAATGGTTTTGATTGCTATTATCAAAGAGGATATATCCTCTTTGGCTATTATTATCAACCGTAAAACTCAAAGGCGTTAGCGAGTGAATATCTTGCACACCCCCACACCTCATCGAGTTAGGTTATCAAGTGTTGACTGTTGAGGTTATGTTTTCTAATTTGTGTTTATTTATACGATTACGTCTTTTCTACATTTTGTAGCATCTTGAGACCAAAAAGACTATTTCTGGCACCATGTAACACGAGTTAAATGTATTTTATCAGAATTTCTCTCAATGGCGAGTCCAAGTACCTCTCTAAAGGATAGCGCTATACGTAATTCACGCATTGAGAGTGACAGAAATAGATGGTACGTCTTGTTACACTATATCAACGGCACGCCGTATCTTGTACTTATATATCTATGATCACATATGATTGGTAGCAGAGCTAGTAACTGGCTCTGATTGGTAGAATTTTGTGCTGCCATCTGATAGTCAAGCTTAGAAATACCCCCCGAGTTACTGTCCCAGGCACTCTAGACATGTTTCAACATTTGGCATGAGTGTCTCTACTTGTTTGATGTATGTACGCTGGTGGTACCGACTGCACCACAGTTACCAAGGTCGAGAAGAATTACACGTATTCCTAAGAAGAATTGTAGAGATACTTGTAATATGTATATAGGTGCTTAAGTGATTTATTTTTCTTCTTAAAAATATATTTTAATGTTAGTAAAATATTTATTTCAATGTTAGTAAAATTTTTAAGGAAAGGATGCTTTATGCGTTAGTTTTAGTTACTTAGAATATTATACAGTTACATTGTAAGATGGTGGTTGGCAACAGCATGAGGAAACACGGGAGTGACTAACTCCAGAGGGCACTCTCGATCATACCATTAAAATGAATTTAAGTTTGTAATAAGCTACGAGTGTATACTTATTTCTACAACCTACAAATACAACAGAGTCATTAGAAGTTTGAAGTCTCATTTTCAAAAACAATTACTGATTTTAAAAATTGTAGAAAATTTTAACAATGTAGTCTAAGAGAATATTTCCCTTCTGGATACCATAAGAACGATAAACAACGCATGGTTACGACTTGACGCGACAACCATTCGAAATGCTTTTCCCAATGGAGGACTGCTACTACAAAATGAATCAAATGAATTTGAAGAAGAACACGATCTCCTTATTGCGGAATGGTTAAAATCGCACCAAATAAATTTCGACAATGATACAGTTGAGGAATATAACAGCGTAACATTTAGCGTATTTAGTGGAAAGAGGTGTAATATCGACCAGAGGCTAATAATCGACCACAGCAATAATTTAAAAATCACCGCTCATACTTAAAACCTGACATGTGTTGCCATCCGTAATAAGGCCCTGAAACAGTAGTGGTCGGCTTTGTTGTGTGTGTGAAATTACGACGGAGTTTTGGTCGTTCTTATAAATTTTTGTATAATTTAACATTTTACTGCTTTCTTCATTAAGGTAAGTGTTCTTTACGAATGGTTATTTTACTCAATTTGTATTGGTCTTGTTGAGGGGTTGTAACTGACAAATTTTTGACTTGGTTAGATTACTTGAAAAGTAATAAGTTAGGTAACCCTGATAGATCTAATACCGAGTGACCATAAATGGTTGTGAATATGGTTGTGATTTTTTTTCTTAGGTTGGCACTGTTTATATTGGTGGAACTGTAAGTCTATGTCAAATTCGAGGTTAGCAGGTTAGGTTTTGCGTTAGTTTTGACAAAAACTGACGCAAAACCTAACCTGCTAACCTTTGACATAGACTTACAGTGCCACCAACATAAATAGTGCCAACCTAAGAAAAGAAATCACAACCATTTATAGTCACCCGGTATAAAGAAAGTGTAACGGGTAATACCGGCCAAGGTGATCGATATTACTCACGAGTGGTCGATTTAACCCGAATCAACACTGATTGTTGTTTTCAAATTTCTAGATTCCGAAAAGATATGTCAGAAAAACCACTCGCTCATCCTGGGCCGAAGAATCCATGCAAAGCGCTGTCAAGGCAGTGCAAAGAAAAGAATTCAGCATTAGAAGTGCAGCAAAACATTTCGAAATTCCTTATGGTACTCTTCAGGATCGCTTGAGCAAACGATTTCCCAATAAGAAACTAAAGCTGGGTAAAAATGCAGTTTTCACTCGTGATCAAGAAACAGAACTTACAAATCACGTATTGCAATTATCTAAGCTATTTTATGGTTTAACTCCAAAAACTGTTCGAAAGTTAGCGTATGATTACGCATTTAAAAATGGTATAAAAATTATTTTAATAAAGAAAATAATATGAGAGGTAAAGACTGGCTTCATGGTTTCATGAAACGTAATCCTAGATTGTCGCTAAGAAGACCAGAAGCAACTAGTCTGAATAGAGTACTTGCTTTAAATCGTAAAGAAGTTGATTTATTTTACAGAAATTTAGAGACACTAATAGAAGAACATAATTTTAGTTCTCATCGTGTATTTAACGTGGATGAAACGGGAATAAGTTGTGTGCATCGACCATCTCGTGTTCTCGGATTGAAAGGACAAACGCAAGTTGGGACCATCACAAGTGGCGAACGAGGTCAGACGACCACCGTAGTTTGTTGCGTAGGTGCTGCGGGACAGTATGTGCCCTATATGTTTATTTTTAAACGAATAAGAATGAAAGAAAGCTTGGGTAGATGTCGACCCACAGGTTCACTTTACAGATGTTCTCCACCCGGATGGATAACTGAGGAGCTCTTCCCCGAGTGGCTCAAACACTTTGATCGTTTCGTGAAAGCTTCTATTACAGATCCAGTGCTATTAGTCTTAGACAACCACAGTACTCACTCTAATCTACATGCATACAATTTTTGCCACGAGAACGGCATCAAAGTTTTATCACTGCCGCCACACACATCTCATAAGCTACAGCCCCTAGATGTGTCGTTCTTTGGGTCTTTGAAGACTGCTTATCATCAAAAATGTGATCAGTATATTAAATCCAAAAACTACGATAGAATTGTCTTGTCGGACGTAGCAGAGTTGATCGGAAGAGCCTTCAATAGAGTTGCTACTATAGAAAAAGGTGTAAAAGGATTCCAAGTCACTTGTATTTATCCTATGGATAAGTACATCTATTCGGAAGAAGAATTTACTAAACTAAACTCAGCAACAAACGAAAACGAAGAACCGGGCGTTAGGGAAGACGCTTCAGTTCCAGTTCCAAGTAGTTTATTTACAAATAATAATCGTGAAATTGATAATCGCACACTTCCACCTAGCAGCAGTTCAAATCCTAAAGAATTACAACCTCCATTAACTCTAAAAAGACGGCGCCAACGTACTTCTCCATCTGATTCGGAAGAATGTGAGCTCCAGGAAGTTCTCGATGATGATATAACAGATGATGATGCTTTAAGTGCCAGAAATTTGGCCATCTGCAAAAAGACTGTCGTAGTGCGTCTGCTTGCGGACACTGTTCGGAAGCACACGACACAAGAACGTGTAGCAAGCGTGACGGTGTGCCGAAGTGTACTAACTGTACAGCTGCCAATATAAGAGATAATGCGCACGAAGCTAGGTCGGCGAAATGCCCTATGTTGGCGAGGAAAACATCACAACTTATCTCAAACATTGACTATGGTCTATAAGTACAAACTAAATATTATGCAGGCAAATACGCAAAACTCGAGATTGGCAACCACCAAATGCAGGACATACGCAGAGCATAAAGATATTGATATTATTTGCTTTCAGGAACCGTATACCTTCGTAAGAGAGGAGATACATAAAATACCAAGTTTTGCTCCCTTTAGAACCGCTCACACAAGAAGAAGCAAACCATTGAGTGCCACTGTGTGCCTAAACAGGGAATTAGATGTCATCTACAACGCCCAATGAAAGATGAAAGAATAACGGTTTGCCACATAACAAGTAATTACAGTAAATTAGTGCTGCTTAACGTTTACTTTCCATGGGATCAAGATATAGCGCCCTATCTGACAAGAATTGAACATATAATAGGAGTATACAGGAACATCCCGGTTATTGTAATGGGGGATTTCAACTGTAAATCAACGTCCTGGTACTCGAAGCGGACAGACGCAAGAGGAGTTGAACTAGAAGACTTCATCAGTACCCAAGACCTGCACATTGCAAATAAAGAAGGCAAACCTTATACGTTTTCAACGGCGAACGGTGAAGAAAATATTGATATAACAATAGTAACCGGCCAGATCCTTAACAATGTCAAGTATTGGCAAGTGGTTACCGAGGCAAGTTGCAGCGATCACAGGGCGATCATCCTGGGTTTGGAGTACTCGTGCAACAGCGAAGAGGCTAAAGTGAAATATAAAGTAAACATCAAGCATGTTGAAATGAATGTGATTCAGACCAAAGCCATGAAGCATTGCAAGTATTACCATTACAAAGCAGACCAAGTGTAGACAAATACGTCGAACGTCTAACAAATGCATTACAGGAGATGATAGAAACGTCTTGTAGGAAAACAAAAATTATTAACCGGCAAAAACCTTGGTGGAACAACACGTTACAAGATTTAAAAATACAGGTGAACAGAGGTAGGCGAGCATACCAGCGTCTCAGACGGCGGAACAGAAACCCCGAGATGGCCAGAAAAAATTACCTTCGTTTACAGGAGGCGTATAAAGAAGAAATAAGGCGCGCTAAAGAACGCATGTGGCAGCAGTTTTTAGAAGAACAGTTGGCTAGGAACCCTTTTGGTGTCGCATACAAAATAGCAGCCGATAAAATTAAGCTAAATAATGTTCAACACAGTGTGTACAAAACAGACGGAACATCAACTGTGGCTCAAGAAGACACACTTCAAGAGATTCTAGCAACCTTAATCCCAGACGATAACAGAGTAGAAGAACTCGAAGAACATGCTATAAGTCGGCAAAGAGCCGAAATAGCAAATGGCAACGCGGACATAGAATGTGAAATAACTGAGGAAATGGTGGACCTTGCGGTAAGGAATATAACTCCATATAAAGCTCCTGGAAATGACAGAATTCATGGAAAAATAGTTATATCCATACATGAAGAAAACGCTCGTGAGACTATATCAAGCCTGCTTCAGGCTAAGCTACTTCCCCAAACAGTGGAAAACAGGAAAATTGGTAACCATTGTAAAGAGTGCAGACAAGGACCCAACTGATCCAAAATCTCTACGGCCGATCACATTACTTTTGAACTTGGAAAGATACTTGAGCGAATCATTCTTCAGGAGATCCTAAAAGAATACCCGGACAGGGAATTTCACAGTGACAACCAATATGGATTTAGAAAAGGGAGATCCACAATTGCAGCGCTGACAAAGCTCACAGACTACATAAAAGAACCTGGAAAGCACCCCATAAAATGGCACCCAGGCCATTACTAGGAAAACATTATTCCTGAATGAATGATATCCTGAAGGACCTGTAGGTCGAAACCGCGACGCCGCCGTGTCCTGAAGAGTGCATGTGTATCGCATATGTATGTTTCTCCGCCGACAGAATATAGGTTGAAACCGCAACCTCTGTATTCGACCAGGCCAGAATTTAGAGTACAAATTGTACTCATCCTGTATATAGATCCCGAAGGAACGCCTGTTAAAATCTAGCACCCTCGCGTTTCCCAGTTTGAATGTTTTCTGTGTTATCCCTGCATTGTTTTGAGAACCCCCTTGAAGGAGGTGCCCACCGAACTCCCGTTTCCTCCGAAGGGACCGGCATATGTAACGCTAGCTCCCGTTTGAATCCGATTAATTCAATATTAAATAATATTTGCTGATTTAAACGTCGCCGACCTTTAGCGTTATCAAGAACCCGGCGTGTCCCAGCAAGATAAGATAGCGCAGCCGAAGTTCCGCCCGTGAAAACAGCGCAAACAAAGGTATGACGCGCGCCGTTTCTCCCCACCTAACAGCATTTCAAGACCTATAAAACCAGTTGCAGAGTGTATTTCAAGAGAGATTCCCCAGAGATTTCCCAGAGATACCTGATACTCCTCCAGCAAACACCTAGTTCCCGATCCATCCTTCATCCTGCCCTGTTCAGAGAGTCCCTCCGCCAAGCCGCCCTGAGGCTGAGTTTAATTCAGTGGTTCTATAAGAACGCCTGGAACGCCAGTTAATTATCCTGAAAATCCCTGACAGCTGAGTTTAATTCAGTGGTCTATAAGAACGCCTGGAACGCCAGTTAATTATCCTGAAAATCCCTGACAGCTGAGTTTAATTCAGTGGTTCTATAAGAACGCCTGGAACGCCAGTTAATTATCCTGAAAATAACCTACGCCGAAACCCGTTGGTCAAATAGCAATTAACGTAATGTCAAAATCCCAGCTCTCTTGTATTTTAAATTCACCGCCTTGGTATTAGAAGCAATCGCTAACGTAATATTTAAAATCCCAGCTCCCTTGCATTTTAAATTCACCGCCGTGCTATTCAAGCAGAATTAAAAGCTTCAAGCTACCTAATTAGAATTTACCTGAATTAATCCTGGATAATTGTAGCGGCCGTCTTGCTTGGGAACTCTGCGGACCGCACTGATAGCTTCGCCAAAGAGCTCTCCTGCAGGTGTCGAGGATTGATAACCTCAAAAGTCACGCCGAGTCGGAGTTTCATTTCTTCAAGCGAAGCCCCGTCGGGCGGCGAATTCCGCGGAGTATTTCACCACCGAACTGTAGTTACCCGTATAGGGTGAGAACCCGCGTTAGCAGTTTTAATGTGTTATTTGTTTACAGAAGCCATAAACCGCAAACCGGCGAATTTGACAGATTTCACCGCGCCGCCAGCAGCACGCAGTTCAACGCCGTTCGGGAAGCGCCGACAATTCTCGACGCTTTCGAAGCGGAGCTCCTAGGAAGTTGACAGACCCTGCCGGCACGGACGTGACGCGGGTTGCAGCAGCCGCAGGAACCGACAACGTTATTTCAAACCAAAAATGTAAATTTTGAACAATAGAATTCTGGTTTATTTCCTTACATGAATATTTACTTATGTACAATAGATATATAAAATAAATGTTATACAGGATACTCCGTTAGTGTGTTTTGCTTATTTATGGTATATCTGAGCTAACGAACGAACCCTATCTCCGAAATATGAGCTAACCCGTGGTAGATAAATAGTACAACCCCTGAAAGAGGGGCGGATATTACAGCCTAACAATATTCGTCGATATCTCAGGCGCGTTTGATAATTTATGGTGGCCTGCATTAATAAATGAGCTTGATGAAAAAGGTGTATCAAGTGGAGTAATCGGGATTGTTAAAAGTTATTTAATGGATAGAGCCGTGGAATATTCTACAACGAATACAACAGTTACAAAACCTGTAACTAAAGGATGTCCGCAAGGGTCCGTATTAGGACCAACTTTATGGAATGTAATTATGGATTCTCTATTGCGCACTGTCTGGCCTGAAGGTGTTTAATTTAATTTAATTTAATTTAATTTAATTCGCACTCAGCCAACAGCCGTTAGGCCAATTATAGGCGTCGCTGTGCAGTTATGAGGACTTCCAACCCCACTAACGACTGTCATGATGTTGTATGACCGCCGGTACCAACTTTTTTCCGTGATAGCTGTACCACGAGGCGCCGAGAGATGCAGCCGTGGAACTCCCATCCAAGTTCTGACCAGAGACAGCGTTGCTTAACTCTGCTGATCAAACGTGGACGCTTGTTCAAGCTACACCACTCGGGACCCTTTGTGTTGGTGTCATAGCTTACGCTGACGACTTCTCAATATGTATTCGAGGAAGAAACCGATTGGAACTTGAAGAAAGGGCAAGCATATGTATGAACCTAGTGAAAAGATGAGCAAATCAAAGTAAATTAGCCGTCTCCGAGAGGAAAACAGAATATGTGGTTTTCTCTAACCTATCGGCAAATAGAAATCCGATTATCAGGTATGACAACAAACCAATCAGGAGAGTGACTTCAACGAAATGTCTCGGGATCATCCTGGACCACAAACTGTCCTATATCAAACATGTGGAATACATCACAAATAAATGCAGAAAAATATTTCAATCTTTGAGAAGGCTGCTTAGAAGAAATTGGGGAAGAATTGAAAAGTATTACGATGCACTAAGAGACATCTACCTTAAAGCTATACTACCGATCTTGACATATGGAGTGGACCTATGGGGCCATCGCTTAACAAAGGTATCCATTAAAAGGCAACTGCGAAGTACCCAAGCAACCTGCCTTAGGGTAGTTATTGGGGCATATAGATCCACCCCATGTGAAACATTGTGTGTTTTAGCCAAAATACCTCCATAACATATACATCTACAACTAATTAAATCCATGAGTGAGTTACGAAAAACAGGCACAACCCAATTTTTGGGTAACGAAATAATAGCCCAACAATTTAGATATTGGACTGTGGTTCAGCAGTGGACGTGGTCTATTGTAATTAAAGCATGGCAATCTGAATGGGACAAGGCAAATACAGGCAAGACACACCTACGTGCTAATACCAACAATTCAGACTTGGATAGAAGCTAGTACAAGCCGATTAAAGAGAAAAGTGGTTCACCTCCTTTCAAGCCACGGAAATTCAATGGTACATTTGCATAGAATAGGTAAACAAGATTCTCCGAACTGCGCGACGTGCCAAATCGAGGACTCACCGACCCATCGATTGTTCTACTGCCGAAATTACGAAGAAGTAAGAAGAGACCTGCGACTTCAACCTACTGAACTCCCACTTTACCCCGCCATCCTCTTTGAGGGTATCTGGGCGGACCTGAATTTGTTGGAAGTTTTTGAGCCAAACGACTTTCCTTAAAAGGACTCATCGATCTACTGCCGAAATAATGAAGGTCGCCCAAACCTTTCTTTGAGAGTATCCGGGCGTAACTGAACTTTATCTTAAATTGAAGCAGAAGTAAATGCGGAATTCGGGGTTAAGGATTTAGGTACCCCGCTCCGAAACTGAAATACTTCAGAAAAATCCACCACCATCCACACAATACTTACCAATAGGAATTAAGGCTCGAATGTTTGGGAACTTGGTCAACTTAGTTTCTATCTTTTTATTTTATTTTATTTTATTATTTTTTTTGTAAACAAATATGTGAATTTAATAACTTTACATCCCTTCCAGTTCCTAAACATGCACACATTGCCAGATAAACACCTTTTTCCGTACGTGTGAGGACTGTGGTTGTTAACCGCAGGGGTGGTGATGGGGCCTCCTCCTTTTTTTTCGATGATGAGGACCCAACTATTCAAATAAAAAACAAATCTCTAACTGACATTTGTCCGTTACCCACTCCAAAGGCTAGGACCATGATTAAGAGAAAACAGCAGTATCAAATTCTGACGTCTACTCCATTGAAACTGATATTGGAAGAAAAAGAGAAGAAGAGACAAAAAAAGGGTTGACAAAAGTACAACAGTTAAGAAAGAATTACATTCCAAAAAGGACAAGAAATATGACAATAAGAAAAAAGAGTTCAATTTGCCACGAGTTAAATGATTAAATCGGAAAAACAGCTTTTTAAAAATAAACTTTATTTCGTAATTACAGGTAAAAGCAAAAACCGTCTTAACTCTGTTACAAACAAGCAAAGAATGAATCTAACGTTTTACATAATTCGCAATGTGGCAAAGAGATAACGATGAGCTGGGATGTGCCTTATCAGCGTGGCGTCGTGTTCTTGATAAGCAGGTGCACGTAACTCTTCCCTCCTTAAGATGAAAAAATAACGGAGTTGTTTTTTGGATTCTGGCCCATTTCCACTTCTTCAGCTTCATTTTGATTTTCCTTTTGGGCTGCCTTTGGACTTTCCAATGATTTCTTGCATTGTTTTCTAAACGTTAACATAAACAGCACAATGATTGCGAGAATTAGTAGACCAATCAGGGTGCTAATAATTGGGGTGGTGTTTGCCGGATGAACGATCTCTTTGATTGGTGTTAGTTGCCTTGCGATTTCACTAATTTGGTAAATTTCTTCTATGTCCAGTTTTGTAAAATTTAAAGTCTTGTGTTGCTTCAAAATTTCAAAGTGTCCTATGCCAAACTTCGGTAAAATGAGCGGTTTGCCTTGTTGCAATTTAACGTCATTTATAAATTTCTTGCCGTCCACTTGGATTTCGCACAATTTGGGAATCTTTATTAGGGATGGAAGATTTATTTCTAAATATTGGTCCGATTTGCATTTGAAAAACAGCCTTTCTTGATTTGCAGGAATTATCAACACTTCTTCTTGGGTGACTTGCTTGATGATGGACTCTTCTATAAATATTTCGAGGGCGTGACAGTTTTTCGCTGGATTGCCTTCGAGAAGCCTAAGGGTGCAGTTGTCTTCCACAATGAAGTTTTCGGTGCAATAAAATGTTTCCTCCAGTACCGGGCATTCTTCTTTCTCGAACTGGGCCTTGGAGTTTTTCAGTGCCAAATATCGGTGTTTTGGAATAATAATTTGGTGGGTTTGGATAATTGGATAAAGACGGTAGAAGTCCAGGACTTCGGTTCTTATTATAGGGATGTGTATAGCAAAAACTAATTTAGAGTTTACAAAAGTTACTTGCGTTCCCAAAAATTGGTAGTACGTGAGGAGATCTTTGAATTTCGGAATTTCTGTTTTACTGTATATTTTTTCTAAGTAATTGAGCATCTCTCGGAGTTCATAACTTGATATTATTGAATTATGTAGGGTATTCAATTTCGAGAATACTATAGCATTTTCTATATTGTCTATGAAAGTTATTAAAATTTGACAGTCCAAATTCAATTGAGAGATTGTGCCTTGAAAAGTAATGTAAGTACTGAGGTCATTAATAGTATTCTGAACTGCTGCCTGGAAAGTTTTTAAGTCATTTTCAAGTTTTTCTTGATTTTTATTTAATATTATTATTGTTTTATTGTAGTTGGCAATTAGTTTTTTGGATAAAGAAATTTGTAAATTTATTTCATGCCTTAAGTCTTTCTGATTTTGTTCTAGTACATTAATATCGTGATCATAACGTTTTCCGTCGTCTGCATCAAGATTGCCAAAAAGCCACTTATTAATTTTGCCTATGCCATTAATTGCGCCTCTTTTATTTCGAATATGGGGGTGCAGATTTTCGAATTTTTGTTGAATTGTTTGAATTAAATATTTTGATCTGAGTAGCATGCCTTCGGCTAAGCCATGATAGGATATAGGGTTTGTAATATTTACTTTGCTTATACTATCTCTAACTACGAAAAATTGTTTCTTTAAGTTATTTAACTGATTAATAATTACGTTTAAATCTAAGTAATGTAAAAATGTATGCTTACTATAAACTATTCTAGCATTTCCTAACTGTATAGGAAGTATAGGGTTGTCAATTGTTTTGATTTTAATATCCTCATCTATACTACGTACTCGTAATAATGGAAGGACCAGGAATAAGGTTAGTAGCCTCATTTCGCTTAGGTTCCTGTAACAAGGAATTAATTTTAGGTTTTCTAGCAATATTTTTATGGTATGTTCCTTTGTCCGTGATTAACTTAATGTCAGTTTCTTCTAGTATTTTAGCCTTTTTAAATTTTGGTAACTTTTTATCTCGAAATTTTGTTTTCAAATATGCAACTTTTTGATTTTCGAAATTTGGAGGAGCATTTCGATTTTCATTGTGTTTGGAAATAATATTTTCTTTGGCATTTTCATTAGCGTCTTTGATTTTTTGATATAATTTGTTGGATGTTTCTTTATGGTCCTGAATGTAGTCTGATAGAATAACATGATCATTTAAATCAAAGGGATTGGTATTATTGATGTGACCTTTTATAACTTCGAACGGGGTGAATTTTGTGACACTGTGAATTGCATTATTGTAACCTAATATAGCTCGCTTCATAAGCTGGTTTGAATTGAGATTTTTGTGATCTTCTTTTAAACAACGAAAATGTTCAATTAGAGTGGAATGAAATCGCTCCACTGGGGAGTTTGAATTACTGTTTTTTGGAATTGTGTAGTGGAGTTCTATACGATGCAATTTACAGAAATTTTCTAGATCTTGATTCTTAAATTCGGTACCACAGTCAGTCGTTATTTTTTGAGGTAAACCGTGGTGTGAGATGAAATTTAAAAGATTTTCCACTACTGCTATGCCTGTGACAGGATCCAATTGGTACGCTTGACCGTAGCGTGAAAATGCGTCAATAATAGTCAAATAACTTTCGTTAGCTATTTTAAATGTGTCTACATGAATGTGTTCGAAGGGTTTTGAAGTTGTTGGAGTAAGATTGAATTTAATTACTGGAGGATTTCGATCGTATTTGTTTTTTAAACATGTTTCACAGTTGTTAACATAATATTCGATATCTTGTGCCATTTTCGGCCAATAATATCTCGAAGTTAAAGACATTTTCATTTCGTTTATTCCTCTATGACAGGATTTGCTAATATGATAGTATTCAAGTTTTTGTTTTTGTTCTTCTAACGTTTCTACGTCTGTAAGAAATTTAGTACAGTGAATAAGCTTAAAAGACGAGTTTTTAAATATTTCTTGAACGGTTAGAGCAAAAATTTTGGGTAATGAGGAATGCTGAAAGTAAGCGGCATATATTTGCTTAGGATCTATGTACTCTTTAAGAAGTTGCATAACGTGATATTTGACGTTAATTTTCGGCAACGTTATGTAGAACCTTGAATTTTCAAAAATTACCTTTTTTCGACATTGTACCTACTGAATCGATGTCGCCGTTTGTTATAAACAATTGATTTTTATATGTGTTTAAAGACCGTTCTGTTATGGGTATAGTACAAATAGGGTTTTTTTGAGATGTATGTACTGTTTCTAGATCAGTTTCGTCGTTTTGCTGTGTTGTTACAGGGGGTTTAATTTGGATATCAGAAATTACGTTAACTTTTGGATGATTTTCACCTAATGATTCCAGTATTTCGGAAATAGTATCATTATCCAAATATGGAATTGGTTGGTTTTCGTTTAGTGCTTCTTGAATTACTTGATCGATATCTCCTAGATTATTGTCAATAGAAGAGGTTTCTAAAGGGTTAAAATCAAAATCGGGTGGATTGAAAAGTTTATCAATATTGAGTTCGTTAACTAAAATTTCTCCATTATACACAGTAACTGGGAGATTCTTAATCAATTTCTCCTCGGGATTTACCGAAAACGAAAAATTAACATCAACGGGTTGTCGAAATTTAAACGGAATTTGCACATGCGGCCCTATTAATTTTTTGTTAACTAAATCAATATTAAGATTCATTCGAATAAGATCTTCTAAGCCTATTACTCCATCGAAGTAATCGTGAAAATCAAATAAAATGAAATCAATTTCGTGGTCGCTATGGAATTCCGAAAATGCTGGTATCATTGCCTGATATTTAACATTTTTGCTCCCAATAGCTGTTTTTATTACGGTATTAGCGTGATAAATTGTTTGCGGAAAAAAATATTCTACTACAGATGGTTTAATAATTGATCTAGAACTACCTGTATCAATCAGTAATTTTAATTTTGGGTTTTCAATTTCTACGTAAGGTAACGCATTATGGGAGGAGATATTTATTTCTGCTAGGTTTGTTTTTTGTGTTCGGCAGTCCAAGAGAAAATTTTCAGTTCCATTGGTATCCGATTCAATGTTACTTCCGTAGTATTGTACATTATTATAATCGTTTTCGCAAATTTGATACTGATCCTCTAAAGCAGGGGTCGGCAAACTGCGGCCCGCGGGCCGCATGCGGCCCTTTGCAACTTTTTCCGCGGCCCGCCAAAGCACCAATATAACTTTAGGAAAAATCAACAAACTTAGAGCGTAAGCGTGCCGAAATGTGGCCGGTGACAAAAATGCGCGACAAACAGAAGCATAGTGGGAAACCTATTTTACTGCGCAAGTTTAATCCCCATTCCCCAGCGAATACGACGTCTCGCTTAGCAAGTGTAGCATTCTTTCTAGTGATGGGCATAATCGGATGATTTCAATAATCGGAATGTTCCATTTCGGAATGTTTATAAAATCGGAATATCATCCGATTATTTTACATTCCGTAAATGCAAGCAAGGGAAAACGAGCGAAATAACAACAAGCGGAAGGAAGATGAAGTGCGTGCAAATTTACGATGAGAGCACTCGCCGTCGCGCCGTAAGCCCTTATCTGTGTTGGCATCTATTGTTTGGGTTTGTAGGACGGTCAGTAATAGCTATTTACGTTATTAGACCGGTAGCAACATTTTTATGGCCGCGCCAATACTTTACAGGTCGAACCGTAGGGCGAGACCCGTATGTTTGGCAAAGCCATAAGAATTCTACCGGTCGTGTATCGTATAAGATTTTTTAGGATACTGCATTGGTAACTAGCGTTTACATTGTTACAAACGAGTCCGGTAGATAAAATTTACCGGACTAGACCAGTAGTAGTTCTATTACTACTGGTCTAGGCCGGTAAATTTTATTTTTGTAACTATGTAGACGCTAGTTAGCAATGCAGTATCCTAAAAACAATTTATGAGTTTGAGTCGCACAGTGGGATATGAGGAAATAAAATATTTTTTCAAATTATTACAGTAGTTACGTTAATAGACTTTCGGAAAATGGTAGTGATATTTTAAAGTTTAATAGCACATAAAGTACATAATAGATAGTATAAAACAATACTTGAATTTGAAGTCTGTAGGTGTACTATCTAATAATTAATCTACGAAATACCACTGCCATTAGTGCCATTCACGTATCATACACGTGCGCACACGGCGCGACCCGTCGACATTCGCCAACCAGCATATAGCAGTCAAGTGAGTCAATACAACATTCCGTATTCCGTTCAGTTCAAATTGGCATTTCGTTTTCTCATTTTGTGTACCGAATAGTAAAATAATCGAATTCCGAAAGTTCCGAATTTTGTGCACCGAACAGTAAAATAATCGAATTCCGAAAAGTTCCAAAATAAAAGGAACCTTCCGATTTTTTGAACAATCGGAAACTTTCCGATTATTCATTCCGGATAGGCCCATCACTAATTCTTTCATTTCGCCAGTTTGCTATTGTTTGTTCATATGTGCGTTCATGTTGACAGCCGTATGACGTTTCACTACAATATTTTATATTTTTTATATTTATATATTTTATATTTACATATTTATACATATTTAATTGGAATTGTATTTTCTTTTTTTCCCTTTTAAGAATTGTAAAATTTTTGTTCTCTAACATTATTGTTATTATAGCATGTCAATAAAAAAAAAATTTTTCTATATTTATTTTTAATAATATTTATACTCGTATATGATATAAAAGCACTATTTATAAAAAATATAAAATATTGTAGTGAAACGTCATACGGCTGTCAACATGAACGCACATATGAACAAACAATAGCAAACTGGCGAAATGAAAGAATTAGTGATGGGCCTATCCGGAATGAATAATCGGAAAGTTTCCGATTGTTCAAAAAATCGGAAGGTTCCTTTTATTTTGGAACTTTTCGGAATTCGATTATTTTACTGTTCGGTGCACAAAATTCGGAACTTTCGGAATTCGATTATTTTACTATTCGGTACACAAAATGAGAAAACGAAATGCCAATTTGAACTGAACGGAATACGGAATGTTGTATTGACTCACTTGACTGCTATATGCTGGTTGGCGAATGTCGACGGGTCGCGCCGTGTGCGCACGTGTATGATACGTGAATGGCACTAATGGCAGTGGTATTTCGTAGATTAATTATTAGATAGTACACCTACAGACTTCAAATTCAAGTATTGTTTTATACTATCTATTATGTACTTTATGTGCTATTAAACTTTAAAATATCACTACCATTTTCCGAAAGTCTATTAACGTAACTACTGTAATAATTTGAAAAAATATTTTATTTCCTCATATCCCACTGTGCGACTCAAACTCATAAATTGTTTTTAGGATACTGCATTGCTAACTAGCGTCTACATAGTTACAAAAATAAAATTTACCGGCCTAGACCAGTAGTAATAGAACTACTACTGGTCTAGTCCGGTAAATTTTATCTACCGGACTCGTTTGTAACAATGTAAACGCTAGTTACCAATGCAGTATCCTAAAAAATCTTATACGATACACGACCGGTAGAATTCTTATGGCTTTGCCAAACATACGGGTCTCGCCCTACGGTTCGACCTGTAAAGTATTGGCGCGGCCATAAAAATGTTGCTACCGGTCTAATAACGTAAATAGCTATTACTGACCGTCCTACAAACCCAAACAATAGATGCCAACACAGATAAGGGCTTACGGCGCGACGGCGAGTGCTCTCATCGTAAATTTGCACGCACTTCATCTTCCTTCCGCTTGTTGTTATTTCGCTCGTTTTCCCTTGCTTGCATTTACGGAATGTAAAATAATCGGATGATATTCCGATTTTATAAACATTCCGAAATGGAACATTCCGATTATTGAAATCATCCGATTATGCCCATCACTAGAAAGAATGCTACACTTGCTAAGCGAGACGTCGTATTCGCTGGGGAATGGGGATTAAACTTGCGCAGTAAAATAGGTTTCCCACTATGCTTCTGTTTGTCGCGCATTTTTGTCACCGGCCACATTTCGGCACGCTTACGCTCTAAGTTTGTTGATTTTTCCTAAAGTTATATTGGTGCTTTGGCGGGCCGCGGAAAAAGTTGCAAAGCGCCGCATGCGGCCCGCGGGCCGCAGGTTGCCGACCCCTGCTCTAAAGGGTAATTTTGTGTCTCATCATAATTAAAAGTTTCTGAGTCAAAAACATTGCAAGAATCTACATTCTCGCTATCGCATTCATTTGAGTGTAATTCTTCGAAAACAAAGTTTGGTCTTTGTTGGTTAGGGTGTCTATGAAAATTTTGAAGATTGTTTCGAGAGTTTTCATTAGAAAACTGCGGTTTATTAAATTGTTGCGTAGGGGATCTTTTCGAAAACGTTGTTGGATATCTCGATGTCGTTGACATGGGCTCCGGTTTAGGCAATTGGTTTGTTGGAATTTGGTTTGGTCTAAACACATTACGAGGTGGACCAAAAACTTCCCGATTAGTGGGGTATCTTCTAGGAGGTTGTTGTTTGGTTGAATATTTATAGGCTGATTGGTCCATACTGGCTTTACTGAGAAATTTTGGTTTTGCAAATTTTGAGGGACATTAAAGTGCGATTGAAACCCATTTGGTTGAGAGTATGAAGCATTGTTTTGAATGTTCGTTGGGTACACATTTCTATTACTGCCAAAATTAATTTTGAAGTTTTGTTTACTGTTATCGCTTAACTACCGTGAAGTCTTTCAAAATTCTCAAATTCATTAACGTATGCCATGGCATCTTCTAAAGAAGCTGGCTTTTTTAAATGCATGTTATTTTTTAAAATACCAGTGCAACCTGCAATAAACGTATCAAGTGCAATTTTATCATAATGATTGATTCGGCATAATTTTTCTGATTCACTAAGTTTAACATCGTTGCTTGTTCTTTGTGCGACGTTGCTTCTTAGTAATTGGAGACGGCTACCGAAATTTAGTAAATGTTCACCTTTATACGGCCTATTTCTGGTTAATTCCTGCACTAAGCAATTCAAATCTCTACGGTCCGAAAAACACTGCACTAAAGCCTCTTTTAAACTCGACCAGGTATTCAATTCTACTCTATTACCTACCATCGCTTCTGCCCTACCAATTAACTTTTCTTGGATGCATTCGAAAATGTGTTGATCAAGCTCTGGGTCTTTAAATTTACTATAACTTGCAATTAAACTTTCGCAGCGAGTGATAAATTTATTCAAAGTATCACTGTCGCCATCAAAAGGTTTAATAATTTCTATTTTAGACTTAAAAAGATTCCAGTTCACTTGAGCCGGTTGGTTTGGTTGATTAGTTTCATTAGTATTCGTCATATTTAATGCTGTATTATTCTCACTATTAGAATAACCTGCCTCAATTTGAACAATGTCAGAACTTTTTGGATTTTCTTGAAACGTAAGGTTATTTAACTGATCCAACAGCTCGTCAATTTCAATCATAAAGAATATTTTATCGATACTAATTATAATTACTTTTTATTTGTCAAATATTTTAAAAGAACGTTTTATTCTAAAATATCCTCTTAAATACTAAATTGTCTGCAATAGACTGTACACTACCCTATCTTTCCCAAAGTCCTTAAACAGAGGGTCTAGGAAAGGCAAAAAGGAATTTGGCACCTACTTGGTTTGTAGACCTTCGTGTCCCTTTTCCGATCCTTTGCTGCTCACAGAGATGCTGTTCCCGATGTCCTCGAAGGAATGGTTCAGGATCTACGCTGAAGGGGTTGAAACTCCAAAGTCGCGAAAAGGCTCTAATTTTCCGACACGATGCGAAAGAGATTTTCCACAACCGCGCACTATCCTACCGACTGCGCCAGTTAAATGATTAAATCGGAAAAACAGCTTTTTAAAAATAAACTTTATTTCGTAATTACAGGTAAAAGCAAAAACCGTCTTAACTCTGTTACAAACAAGCAAAGAATGAATCTAACGTTTTACATAATTCGCAATGTGGCAAAGAGATGAGCTGGGATGTGCCTTATCAGCGTGGCGTCGTGTTCTTGATAAGCAGGTGCACGTAACTCACGAATTTGGGATTAACAACATCATTTGGTGGCGCTGCAGGTCCTGTGGGATTTGGAGTCACGCTGACAGTACAAATGTGCAAGAAGCAAAAAACTATGTGTGTAATGAGTGTGAATAAACGACTTTGTACTGTTGTCGATATTATCCTTATGACTGAACGATTTCACACTACACCAGGCGAATAATTCGGTCATGTAATAGGTTTTTAGAAATTGTTTTCTAATATTTTAGAATATTTTTTTACTTTCTTTTCATGTGCCTTTGATAGCCTAACATTATACAACGTTTCAAAATAAAATTTGTTTAGATTGTTCAATTGTTGTTTTTAAATCACCATTTTACCGTAAGTGGTCGATATTAGACCACCATCCCCTAGAACAATCAGTAGAAAATATAAAACTGAGACAATTAAGCAGACAAAGTAAAATTACCGATCACTTTGAAAATCCGAAATTGCAGTTTTGTTTATCAAGTTAACCAAAATATCTCATATGTAAAAGAAACCCGAGTGGCTCTTCAAAGTAAGTAGGACCAGAAAACACCACTTTTCACTGAATAGACAACCTACCCTGGGATTTGATTGATTTTTCTGGGTTTTTCTGAGCATAATATAAGGAATGTGTTAATTAAGCGATTCGTAATGTAAATGTAATTGTGAGACCAAAATATTAATACTAAAAATTGGCGTATCAAACTTTTTCTAACCAATTTTTTGTTGTTGCCGTTACAACAAATTTTCAGTTATTAAATGAAATGATGATGAAAATTGAGATAAAAACAAAATGACTATTATAATGTTACTATCGATGTGCTTTTTTTTAAGTTACAGGACATTCTCGTGAATATTCTCGTATTCTTGGTAAAGTCGGTGTTACAAGGCAGAACCAATTGTCAACAAAGTGCAAATATTTGTACAAAAACTTTGTAAAATGTTGTTCGTCGATGGCGAACATGCAAAGGCGAATAACTTCCTACCAAACCAGGGTAAATAATGACGAAAGGGTTTCAAAATCAGCTAAATTTGATAATTTACTGAAGTATGTAAACAACACCACATACAGCTTCTTAATGTGCAAGTGAAGAATCAGATAAAAAAACACAGGCTAGAAGATTTACAACAGATGAAAAAGTTCTTGCACTTGCTTTGCTCAAAGCCTGTGGTCGACGATACAGACTCCTATCAAAAATATTTGCCTTGCCAAGTAAAGGCACACTTACAAAGTTTTTAAGTAAACTTCCGTTTGAAACTGGCATCGACAGTAAAATGTTTGGTGTTCTGGGTGAAACAGTTAAAAAAAATGAGAACGTGTGAAAGATATTGTTCCGTGGTCTTTGACGAAATGCCTTTGAATACCAATATTCAATAAAATCCTAAAGATCTTATTGAATGAGTTTATGATGATGGAGAAGAGAGAAGACCCCTCTTAGCAGACTAATGTTTTTCTTATAAAAGGAATATTTCGTAGGTGGAAGCAGCCCGTTGTCTATACCTTTTCAAATGGGCCTATGAAAGGCTCAGCAATTAAAAGTTTACTAATTTATATTATTGGCCCTATTTACCTGATGACTGATGCTAACATTATTTAAATTTTTACAGAAAACGAGTTGGAAATTTACATTGACAAGAAGAGATCAGTGGACAAAAACCGAATTTAAGTTGATGCTACTTTTGAAAAAATTAGCAACAAGCCTTCTTTCTCGAATGAAAAAACTGTAATTGAAAAAAAAAACGAGACCTGCAGGAAATTTTTTCAACTAACGGGTGTTCATAAACAGTCGTCATCCCAGTTGCTTTGAAAAACAAAATGTTATGTCTTTGATTAATTCGTGCAACACAATGAAACATCATTGAGTACTGTCATAGCGCATTTTTTCTCAATTTTAATAGACATACGTTTCTGAAGTCAAAACCTACTGGGATGACGACTGTTTATGAACACCCGTTAGCTTAAGTAAGACTGAAACAGACGAAGAATGTGAAGCATTAAAAAAATTAATGGCTCCAATAGAACCACAATTGTCAGCATTACGAGAATCAAGACAGTCTTCGTTCATATCCAAAAACCATGAACCGCCTAATAAGAAAATTATTCACCAGCGTCCTCTTTACTCAACACAAAAGAAAACAATACAAAAAACAAAACGTGTGTCTAAACCTGATAGTAATGAATGCAGTACCATTGCACTGTGTTTGCTTCGTCCCAATACCAATAACACTGATATACATTAGATAGGTAGGTAAATACACTGCTAATTATAAGAGACTAGCTGACCCGGCAAACGTTGTTTTGGATTATCACATCATGGGGAAAACCCTTCAAACCATTAAGCACAAAATCATACAAGTATGACTGCAAATAGAAAGTCGTACAATGTATAGAAAAACACACATTCGATGTTTTCCAATTTTTCGGCTTTGTATTTTTCCGAATTTTCTTTTTTGCTAAACCACCTCGGGAGTAAGACGAACACAACAACAACAAAATCATCCAAATTGGTCAATTCGTTCTCGAGTTTTTGCGTTACTAACACACTAACACACTGCGATTGATTTTTATATATACAGGCCTGTGCATATATGCACCCCTTTTAATTCGCAGTGTACTTACCTATGCTTGAGTTACAATTATTTATTCACCTACTCGTTTGTGGGGAATTTAATTTTACTGTTTGTTTTAATATTTAAGTGAGAATTTCATTCGTTGTTTGCAATTTAGTAATAATTTAATTTTACTTTGACTCGTGTGCTTTTTCTCTTTAGCAATGGAAGTATAACGTATGTGTAAATGATTGAACATACCTAACGTTAATTTCTAATAGGTGTACAATAATACTTACGTATATTTTTTTGTTTATAATAATTTGTAATACATCTGTTAAATAATAAAAATTTGATTAAGCCTATTTTTTTTTTAATTTATAAAGAAACTAGCGAACCCAACAGACGTTGTTCTGCCCACTGCCTGCTATTAGCGAGTTCAGCAAATTTTTTTTCGATATTCTTAAAAAATCTTAAAAAATATTAAAATTTTTTTAAAAAATCGTCAACAATTTAAAAAAAGAAATTCCTAGACCCACTCAAACACACAAAAAATTTCATCAAAATCGGTCTAGCTGTTTAGGAGTTCAGTCACATACACACGTACAGAAGAATTATACAGGGTGATTGAAATTAAGTGCGCACCATGGCTATCTTTGTTATTATTAATTTTACAAAGTAAGTTAAATTAGCAAACTAGTAGTGTTTTTGGCGCTGATTAATATACAATTAATAAAAAAACAATCGAATAACGAGTTTGCGAAAAAATTAAAAACTTTTAGTTTTTTTAATAGAACACCCTGTATATATTTCAAAAACTTGAAATAAAAATGAATTTGTGATATAAAAGTTTAATACACTATTTCTTAAAATGAATATTAAAGAGTTAGGGGAGATTTTAGTTTACCTATATCAACAATACACCGTAGGTACTTACGAAAAATTCATAGTAGGCTGCTACTAACAACAAAAACAATAACGTAAACATCAGAACTGTCAAAATCAATTTGTCGTACGTTTGGTTGTCGAAAGTAATTAGTGTTGTTTATTTATTTCAATTAAAAACTTAAAACAAGCCTGCAATGAATTTTTACAGTAGAATAATGTACGAGTATGTATTTATCTATAAACTGAAACTTGCGATAACTTCTTTAGTATTCATTTTAAGACAATAGTGTATTAAGTCTTTTATATCACAAATTCATTTTTATTTCAAGTTTTCGATTGTTTTTTATTAATTGCATATTAATCAGCACCAAAAATACTACTAGATTGGCTAATTTAACCTACTTTGTAAAATTAATAATAACAAAGATAGCAATGGTGCGCAGTTAATTTGAATCACCCTGTATACGAGTCCATAAAGTCTTGCACAAATTCATTTAAAATTCAGATATTTCATTATCGGAAACGCGCTCGAACATGTCAATTAGTATTTTTAGTTGCGCATTTTTTAAAGTAAAAAGTTAGTATACAGGGTGTCCCAGGTAAGATATACATGTATTCGAAGAAATGTTTAATAAATAATTTTTAAAATGGCAACGTTGCACCAAAACGTACCTTAGTTATGGCTCATCCTGTACAACCGAAAATATTTTTGAGTGATGCAGAGCGAAAAACTATGTGGGGAGGCGTTTACATTTTTTTCTTATCTTGAACGGTTGAAAAGCAGAGTTCCGATCCCTCACTATTGACTCACCCTGTATAACGTCATGTAGGTTTTTTTTTAATGGAACACCCTCTATATTGTACCATTTTCGAATTCTACGTTGAAAACTGAACACTTTTGTATAACCAACTATATCTCTAAATTCAGCGGTTTTCGAAATATTGACGTTTAAAAACACTGATATTGTTTTTTCTGACTTCCGGTCAAAAAATTGACATTTCTGGTTGAATCGAAAAATAGCATCAAGTGATAGCTCATAGAAAACTGAAAGTGCAAGCCGTTTCCCTTTAAATGAAACCGTTTGGTTTTTACAGCTGCGTAAATGTTCCAAATCTTCAATGTTTCAAAAGTTTTGAAAGATAGGTAAAGTACCCCTTACAGTCAAGTCTAGTTTATGAAATTTTGCCTATTAGTGCAGTACAAAATAGTAAGCACGTATACCAAAATTCAAATCGACATCTCTACATTTGTGTAAATTAACAAAAAAATAAAAAATAAAAATTTGAACTTCGAGGCCCTATAATTTCTTACTGAAGGGACTTTGTAGTAAGGTATATTACGTTTAATCGATTTATTATGACGTAAAGAATCTATGACTAATCGGTGTCCCATTATTTTAGGGACGCCCTGTATATAAAGATAAAGCTATGTTGTCGTTGTCTATGTATTTATTTATCAGATTATAATTGCTGATTTAGGATGTGTAGGTAAAATAAATACATGCTTACCTAACAAATAATCGCTAATTGAAGTTAAAAACAATTATACATAATTAAATTTTAAACATAATAGTTATTTACTATACAAGTGGGATAACAGCATCATTAATATACGTGTGTGTAAGTTACAAACGAGTGCGTAGCACGAGTTATGTAAGCACACAAGTATATTAATGATGCATTATCACACATGTATTGTACAAAATTTTATCTACGACTGCTTAAAATTGAGAAAAGTGCATTAAGAGAAATGTCAGATCTGTCATTTTCAAAAATATTTTAGTAGGCAAATGTCATTATGTCATTCGACACTATTTCAGTTACGTAATGAAGTCATTACACAACTCAGTTGCGTAATGAAACCATTACATAACTGAGTGGTGTAATGAGCTTCATTACCTAACTGAAATAGTGTGAAATGAGTGACGTGATGCGTTACTTATCCCACTGGAGTAGATAGAATTATATACGTTTATCCTATATCCTTGATCTAATAGACTTGTCTGTCCGGGACGCTATTTTGTCTGTCCGGGACGCTGTTTCAGTAGCCAAACCGTAAGAGATAGAGATTAAAGTTATATGTTTGGAATGGTCATGTCAGGTCAGGAACCGAATTTCAGTCACGTGACACTTCCGGTTTCGCGATGGAAGTTAAATGGAAAGAAGAGGACGTCGACCATTTAATTTGCCTGGTCAGGGCAAATGACGTCCTCTATAACCAGAGTTTGCTAGGCTATTCAAACCGGGATACGGTTGATTCATTGTGGCATTCTATTGGGATGCGGCTTGGAAAACCTGATAAGAACATTTACTTACTTATTAATGCAAGAAGGTTTATAGATATTAATGATACATTACTAATACGAAAATCGTTTTCGTGGACCATTTTAAATATTAATAAAACTAAAGATCCACATGCGGATCAAGACGAAATCTTTAGTTTTATTAATATTAATTAGACAAGTTTGATTATGGGCATCTTAACGACACGAGTTTGATTGCAAAAAACGAGGCGGTGAGCCGAGTTTTGAGGCAGTCAAACGAGTCTCGTTAAGTGCCATAAGTAAACGTGTATTGTTCAATATTTTATCTTCATCAATAAATTCTGGTTCAATGTATTTCTTTATACAAAAAGAGTGCGGCAATGAAGCTCGTAACGATACTAAAATTAATTTGGTTAAGAGTCTATAACAACACCGATGAAGATAAAAGTAATTAACAGTGTCTATATTTGTTGTAGCAAAAGAATGTTCCAAAAAGTGGCAATGCCTACGTGCTGGATTCCGGAAACGAAGACGAGATTATACGCCAACCGGGTCAGCAGCAAAAAAGGTGTTTCTGCTGCCCTATCTGGTAGACCAGCCCACCACAACCAATGTGGGTGAAATTTCCACTGCGCGTTCCACGTTTGATGTAGCTCCACACGCAGGTTCTTCAACTGAAGTTGTATCACAAGAAGCAGATACAGGAGAACTATCGTGGGTGGATATTTTAATTAACGAAGAAGAGACAGAAGCTCCTTTTTCGTTAACAGTCGATAGTGGCCCTCCTTCAGCTTCAACGCCTTCTAGTTCCTCCAGCAGCCATTTGTTTCAGAAAAAAACTAAAGTTGATAACAAGAAAGATATTGATGAATGCTTTCTAAAATTTTTAAGGGAAAAAACCGATAAACCAGTTGGTTCCATGAAACACTTTTTGTGGAGCATTTTGGAGGATCTGGAAAAAATGCCTCCTTCAGATCAAATGGAGTTTAAAATAAAAACTTTACAGTTTCTAAGCCAGAATCAGGGTATATAATGTAGATATTATTTAATTAAATAAAGAGGCATACATTTTTTTGTAATTTTTGTTCTTAAACATGATTGGGCTGTTTATTTAATAATAATTGCAATAATAAAAGAGACATTACCTACCATTTTAATTTGTCTACTAATTACATAATTATTTTCATAACAAATGTTGAAAGTGGTACATATCATGCAAGCAGATGTTACACTCTTCGAACACTATTTTCTAGATGACAAAATAATTCATAGTTATGTTCAATAAATTAATATATTTGTCATAATTAATTGTAATATTATTGAAACAATTGTAAAAATTATCTTTGTAACCAACAAGCAAAGCAAGCAACGATATGATTAGTATGATATATCGATCATCTGATCTTACTTTTCGGAAATAAGCTCCCTATTGATATGTCTACTTTCTTAAGCGGTTGTGTAAAAAATGGGTTGCAGATCATTGCTATTATAATTCTATTCACATACATTTGCCCAATTTTTACTAATTCATAAATTACAAATAATCATTTCCTTATAGCTACTTATACAAACGTTAACACTTGCACTTTTAAAATTCAGAAACTATATAAATTAAGTTTTTCTTTATTTGAAACATTTACATACAGAATAATTTATACTAAACGTTTATTTCAGCATCTCTAAACTCAATCATCTGGTCTTGCCATTCAAGAGCTTCATCCCCAGCAAAAAAAAATTGTAAAACTATCCCTAATATGCCGAGCATGCCTGGTTGACTGACTGGAATTTGTTCGTTGTTGTCGATGGTGTTCTGATGAGGACCGAAGTTGTAAAAATGCATTATTTGTTAACAAACACAACTCCTCTGATGTAATTTCACTTTCAGGTTATCTATATGTCTAATCATATTGTGCAAAACACAAGCGCATTTAAAAATAATATCTATCTGGTTTTACAGCAATTGCTGTTGTAAAAATTCTAAATTTAGATACTAAAATCCCAAACGTACATTTCACCATTTGAAGAGTATAGGACAATCGATAGTTATAAATTCGTTTTTTCCTGTGTAGGCTTTTTTGCGGATATGGTTTCATGACATGTTCCGTCAATCGAAAAGTTTCATCACCAATTACAACCTAGGGTAATTGTTATCCATTTTCTTGTATTGATTTATCCTTCGGAAAATCTAATAATCTGTCCTGTTTCAATAATTTGCCAAACCGAGAATTTTCTAATACCCCACCGTTACTATTTCTGCCGTAAGATCCAACACCAATCATTAAAAATTTGTAATTAGAATCCATAAGCCCTAAAAGTATTATAGAATGAAAGGATTTATAATTAAAATATTGACATCCACCATTATGGGGTTTTTTAATTCTAATGTGTTTTCCATCTTAAGCAACTACACATTTGGGAAAATATGTTTTCGTTTCGAAGCCCTCAGATATACATATCCAATCGCCTTGGTTAGAAAGTACTAAATATTCCTTTGAAAGGATGTCATATAATAATTCCAGCATCTGCATAATGATCACAGGCATATGGTTTGCGCTTATTCTAAATCTGTAGGATGATGACGCAAAGCTTTCCATATTTGCTAAAAACCTAAATATTAATATTAATCATAATAATTTACCATTTCTATAATAGAGCTTACCGTGCAGAGATGGCTAATCTTTCTTCGAAAGAAATACTCTTGCGATAGTTCGTATTTCCCATTTTAAACAAATGTTATATTTTTGAGGTTAAAACGTTCTAACAATCTTGTGTAGCAGTAATTCTGAAATTTTTGCGAATCTTGCAGCAGTTGTGGCGTAAGTACATGATAGTCACTCATTTGTTCTCAATTAAATAATATCTCAAACCCATACAGATTCTCGTTGTTTTATGCGATCACACCACATTTTGTATAAAATAACGACCTCTTCATCGCTTGAGCTGGTTTCCAACATCACTGTTATTATTTGGGATTCAATAGTTACTATAAAAACTATTACAAAATACAGATTTTTGAGTTTAGACGTGTTTGCTCGAGACAAACCTTAACGGACGACAGATACCGACCGACGCCCTCAGATGTTGGCCTATTTTTCAAGCGATCGCGGACGATCGTAACCGTTCGATTCCGAACGCTTCCTAGCCTGTCAGAGTCATGCCTTATGGCCCCATATGCAAAAAAATACAGGAGATTACGTATCCAAATGTGATTCATGTAAAAAATCCAAGATTAACAGAAAACCAACGAAGATCCCTATGACTATCACTACTACCAGTGAACAACATTTCGAAAGAATTTCTATAGATATAGTCGGTCCTCTTCCCCTTACCGAACACAATAACAAATATATCTTAACAATGCAAGACGACTTGATTAATGCCCGTTTGCACCACTTAATCTTAAACCTCGGCCTTAGTAAAGTGCCACTTAAAATTAAGGGCAACTTAATTTTAAGGAGTATTGCACCGCCAAAACTGTGGTTGTATCGCTAATGTGAAAATCGTCAAGTCAAATCGGAAATATCATTGTTGATTTGGCGGGGAAAGTATTTATGCTTAGTTATATTAAAATTATTGTTTGCAAAGAAGTACCAACGTAGTGCAAACTACACTAGTGAAGAAATTCATATTTTATTAAACATTATAGGGAAATTCAGTAATGTTATTGAATGCGAAAAGACCGACACCGTCACGTGGAAGGAAGAAGAAAATGGTGGAAAGCAATTACAGAAATTTTTAATTCAGGTTCACCCTCAGGGATATACCGGGCACCTAAATCGCTGAAAAAAGCATATGATACTCAGAAAAGAACATCAGAAAAACAGTAGCCGATGAAAAAATAAAGACAAGCGAAGGAAGGGCGATAACAAAGAGTTATTAACGTTATCTTTAATGAATAAAAAAACTGTATTTGGTTTAAAGAACCAATTTGATTCCGACTCTTTGCCAACGGAAGAAGTTGCGGAACCAGCAGGCCTGGACTTCGGAGCCAATTTCAATAATATAGACATATAGAGATATTAGAAGTAAGTTTCAATATTACTATAATGCCTTCTAAATATTTAAGTTGCTTTTGATATTTATAATGTCTGTATTGTCCTTACAGGTCGATAGTACGCAGTCGTCCAGCAGCAAATCGACAAACATAAACTGGGGCAACTACATATAAGGCTTCCGATTTGCAGACGCCAATTGCAAAAAAAATTAAAAAAAACCGCGACAGCATCCCAAAGCTGGACTGCCAGAAGACGGCCGGTGGCGAGCATACTCATGTCGACCAATTTATCAAAAAATATGACGAATTGGCAGATATTAAGATTGAGTATGCTCGGGTGCAACTGGAACTACTAAAAGATTAAATAAAAGAAAGTGAGTTGTGACAAAGAAGTTTGGAATTATAAATTCAAATTAAAATCAAACAATTAGAGGACATGTAATTATAGTCTTTTTTATAAAATTATATAAAATTAATTCTCCACTCTTTTTGCCTGGTGATTTAGTTTTGCTACGAAATGAAGCAACTCGTTTAAATGAAAATAAGAAATTACAACCTTCATATACTAGTCCTTATGAAATTGAATGCTACAATTAAAATAGGCAACAAACTAGTACCTACAAGTCCATGTCAACCGATTCAAATACTTTTCAGATTAACACTGCTTCCTTGCCTACATGGATACAAAATCCACCTTATAACCAATGGTTCTGGACTTATTTACATACCTAAAGGATCCGCCAGAATTTCTGACTCCGTATGGAATCTTGTAGTACACGTGGATTTTACTGCTATATAATCTGAAATAAGATAATTTGTGCTTCTTGAGAAAAAATATTTGTAATTTTCATCACCTTGAACCTTTAATTCAGACATGTCAGCATGCCATGTTACAATATGATTATAAAAGACCTCAGGTACAAAATCAGTTCAATACTGTTGTAGACTTACTCAATCATGAACCAAGTTCACGTACAAAAACAGCATTGCATTTCTTAGGAACAGGATTCAAATGGATTGCTGGACCTCCTGATGACTCAGATGCAGATTTCTACAGTGATGCCATACGTACTTTACAAAGTGATCAAACCAAAATTGAAACTTTACTAAAATCTCAAACTCAAATAGTCAGTAACGCCTTGTCAACATTTAATGAATCATCAAATGCTTTACAAAATTTCACTAATAAACTCAATTCCAATTTAGACCAACTTTAAATAATCGTGTAATACTTGCAAAACCTACCATAGTCTAGTCACTGATACAATTGCTCAATTACTATTTATTACTGAAACATTAGATACCCAACTTGATGCTATCTTAAATACCATCTTATTTGCCAAACAAAATGTGCTATCTCCAGCTATTCTCAGTTAGAAACAATTAATTAAAGAATTATCTAAGTCAATTTCGCATATACCTCCGCAACGAAAATTTCCAATTCTATTAGAACAAAAATTTGGTCATGTTTTACTTGAACTATCGACCCTAGATGTATTGTACCGAGTCCCAAATCTAGTATTTGTCATTCATACCCCTCCGATTGATTTATTTGAATACTCATTTTACCAAATTCATCCCTTACCTAATGTTAACCCAGTTCAACCTTTTGAACATCGAATTATTCAACCTGTCTATACATTCCTTCTTATACCACAGATAAACAACGATACCTTACCTTGAAGGATGATACCTCATGCTCTCATGCATTTAAAGATTTCTATCTGTGTCGAAGTCAACAGTATCAAACTACATTAACGCATGAACCATGTGAAGTAGAACTATTCCTATATACATTGAAATCCAGCCGGATTCGTGTTACCGTATGCCACTAAATGGTCCCATATTACTATGGGATTACCTAGGAGTCAACCAATGGTTAATCATTTCCACATCTGAAGCTCACATGGATTTCTCTTCAACTACAAGCTGAATTAACTACAACCTCCAATCATACGTTTGCTAAACGCTCTCGGTCAGGAAACTGTCAAGTACGCAGTCCTGACTCACTATAAAAACATTGTGATAAACATAGTGGAAGTGAAATTTAAAAAGTGAAAAGTGGGCAGTGATGTAAATCTAAGTGCAGGGCAGCTGGTCTGTAAAGAATTAGTCGCGGAAAAAGCGAAATAACACGACATTTATCAGTTAATGTCCCTGCGATAAGGGTTAGTTTCACGTAAATATAGCACAGCGTCACATTGTATACGTCACAGACAGAACGCACGCGATTGGTACATCACCAGTGGCCATATACGAACTGATCTAACAACGCCCGAAAAGGAACCCTGAACGTGAGAAACTGGCGGTAAAATAAGTAAGCACGTCGGCTTGTCTAAGCGGCAGATATAATCGAGACAATGACCAGGGGTAATAAAGAAAATACCAGTTCCCATAATACTGACAGTGATGGCGATGATATAGCTCAAAAAGTACTAAATAAGCTACTTGAATCCGATGCTTTTACAAAAAAGATAGAACACATAATTAACAATGCTGTTCGCACTCAAGTACAGTGAGCGCCAAAAAGCATTGGCCAGTTTCAATTTGTAATAACAATTTATTTGCTTAAATTACACAGTTAATCGAAACTATTTCGTAAAGACTAAGAATGGGAGATTCACTTATGAAAAATGCTGTCGGTTAAATCACTCTCCTCTTGTTGAATGTACTCTTTTAAACGGCCGGCGGCCGAAATCTCTCAACACACCTTGCCGCATATCCTGCAGTATAGCTTCAATATTTTCTGGAATAAATATTTTGAGCTTTTCCAGATTTCTTATCTTTCTTGTAAATACTCTGCTCTTCAAGTAATCCCAAAGAAAAAAGTCAGGAGTGGTTATATCCTGCGATCTCGAGGGCCAAGGAAGGTCACCATAGCAAGAAATCAGTTTATTTGGAAACGATTGTCGTAGGAGATCCGCATTAATTCTTGCGGTGTAATTGGTAGCACCGTCCTCTTGAAACCAATATTCATTTACTATCTCCTCCTCTATTTGCGATAAAAAGATCTTTGAAGCATGTAATGTCTTTCCTCGAAAAAATAAGCCGCGACAGTATTTGACGATGAAACAGCACACCAAACTGTCACTTTCGGAGGATGTCAAAAATTGAAACAAAACTCCCAAGTTTCCTATTTATGAAGAAATTATCATTTATTCCATAGGTGAAGTGTATGGGTTAGGTATTGAAACTGAGCAATGAGTTTGGCGCTCACTGTAAATGAGTTAACAAAAATCTACGAAGCAAAAATAACTAAGCTAGAACGTCGACTTGAATAAAAATGTACCAAAACTGAAGAAATATTAGATGCACATGAGCAGTACACCAGGAAGAATAGCTTGAGGATTTTTGGTGTTCCGGAATGTGAAAATGAAGATACCAATGTTGTCGTAAAAAACTTGTGTCAAAAAATGGATATTGGTTTAACTGTTTACGCAATTAATATCAGCCACAGATTGAAAGGCAAGGAGTGAAGTCGTCCGATTATTGTAAAGTTTCTACAGAGAAGTACCAAAAATCTAATTTTTAAGAACAAAAAGAAGCTCAAGGGTACCAAAATCTCTATCAAGGAGGATCTAACCAGAACACGCACGAAATTGGTAAAAGAAGCTTCTGACAAATTTTGATTTAAAAATGTTTAGACTTTCGATGGAAACGTGTTCATAAAAAGTAACAACGTTGTTCACAAAGTAATAACGAGAAATGTCTTCTTGAAGTTGTAATACTTAGATGTTACATGTGCAGTGCGCGATTGCATACGAGTCTGTGCAACCTTGCAAAATAATATTTTGCTGTTAAATTTCATATATCATAGTTTAGTTAATCCTTATATTAATAACAATTGTTTTTTTTATAGTATTAGGTTGATTAGAATTTTAATAATTTTTCAAAAAATGGAGAGATTATCTTTTGATTTTGAAAATAATGTAAATCCGACGGCGGTGTGTGAGATAGAGGAGTTTAAGCTTCTATATGGTAAGCATGCAAATTCTTTTCCCTTTATACAGATGAACATACGTAGTATGAACAAAAACTATGATGAGTTTATGTTATATCTTGAATCATTAGCTATAAATTTTGACATAATTATACTTACCGAAACTTGGCAAATGCAATCGAATCTTAACAGATATAACTTACAAAACTACACTTTGCACCATTCTTGTGGTAACTTTAATCAGAATAATGGGGTAGTAGTATATGTTAAAAATAGCTATAAACATAGTGTAAAGATAATCAATTTACGTTGTGGTATTTCTTTCATACGCCTCAAATGCGTAATACAATCAATCACTTATGGAATCCTGGCAACTTACTGCTCACCTGCTATTAATTTTAATGATTTTTTAGATGACTTGAGATTGCTATTATGTGATTTAGAAATTCAACAGGTCGAAATTTTAGCTGGGGATATCAATATCAACATTCTTGCAGATACTGATATAATTGCCGCTGAATATTTAAATTTATTAAAAGGTTATGGGTACCTAGTTTATCTAGATAAGCCCACAAGGTTGACAGAGACCACACAATCGTGTCTTGATCATTTCTTCATCAAATGCAATGGTATGGTGATAAGAAATATATATCCAGTAGTGATTAAATAAAAAATAACTGACCATTACTCATCGACTCTGTTAATTAAACATTTTGGTTCTAAAAATATTAAAGATTCAATTAACTACGAGAAAACTTTAACTAAAATTGATTATATTAAATTATTTGAATATTTGGAAGCTGAAACATGGGAATGTGTTTTTCCAACGCATGATGCTGACATTGCCGCCAAATTATTTATGGAGAAATTGAAAACTTTTTTATTGCCATGTCAGGTAATCATTAACGCTAAGAGAAAATACAAAAAGATTAAACCGTGGATCGTCACTCTTGCAAGCAATTTACAAGAATTTTGTACCTGCTAATGCCGCTTCAGAGTCAGAAGTGCAGAGTCTGCAAAACCAAGTAGATCTACTTGCATCGAGTAATGGTACTCCTACTGACATAGAGGCAGTAGAAAGCAATCCTAAAAATAATGGATATATATATATATATAGATAATATATCTGAAACTTCTGAAAACAGTGAAGAGAAAGCTAATGTAAATATTAACCACATTGTGGAATTTGATGCTGAAACAGAGCATCAAATTAAAGCTGACCCTATAGAGATTACCAGCATAAAATGGGAGGAACCATGGTTTACATCACCCAAACGTTTCATAGAAGACAATAATTTAGAGACTAACCTTTAAAAGTTTAGAAAATTGGGTAGAGAAAATTGACTGTATCGAAGAAAATATTAAAACTGAAATAGATAATATATCTGAAACTTCTGAAAACAGTGAAGATAAAGCTAATGTAAATATTAACCACATTGTGGAATTTGATGCTGAAACAGAGCATCAAATTAAAGCTGACCCTATAGAGATTACCAGCATAAAATGGGGGGAACCATGGTTTACATCACCCAAACGTTTCATAGAAGACAATAATTTAGAGACTAACCTTTACAAGTGGCAAAAAATATTTAATTTCATTAAATTCATTTTTATTTCAAGTAGATAACATGTTGAACAGCCCTCGTATGTGTTGTAAAGTTATTGTAGCGGTAAAAATCATAATGACTCAAAACTGATGTGCCTGCACTAATCTATAAATTGTTACCGTGTACTTATTAGCACATAATTAACGTTTAAAACCATTTTAAAAATTTAAATTTCGTCTAGCAAATTACAGAAAATCGTTTTTATACTTTTTTTTCTCGATGACGGTTGCAGATACGAAAAAACTGCAAGAGAACAAAAAGATTCTAAACAAAACAGAAAACTCAATTTGTATTTTAGAATCTAACAGCGGCGCACCGCAAAAAAGTTCAGGGGGAGAAAAGGAAGCATGACCCCTGAAAAAATATCTCCCTGTAGATTCTCACAACCATTTGATATGCTCAATGATGTAAGCCCTGCAGCGTAACCTGTATTCCAAATTTGAGCTAAATATCTCAAAAACTGCAGGAGCTATAAAGGAAAAAGTTAAAAGTTAAAAAAAATTGACCGGAAGTCGACCTCGGAAAAGAAATCCGATTTCCGGTTTCTATATATTTTTGGAATCTACTCTTCAAGCTGAGTCGAATGATATATATCTCGTCCTTCTAAAATATATCTCCATTTTCTTGCTTCTCAGGTAATAATAACAAGTTAATTAGAGGAAAGCCTATTCGATGGGGTTATAAATTGTGGGTTGGGACCACCAAGTTAGGGTATATGGTAAATTTTGATCCATATCAAGGAGCAAGTACCATTTTGCCAGATAACTACAAAAGTCTGGGAATAGGCGCTACCGTAGTTTTGCAGTACGCAGATATTCTACAAACAATGAATCCTCAGTAGTACCATTTTCTTGACGACTTTTTTACCTTAATTCCACTACTACAGGAACTAAAAAACCGCAATATCAAAGCAACTGGTACTATTAAAGAAAACAGATTACCAGGACGTCCAATGGAATCTTGTAAACAATTAAAGAAAACGGAAAGAGGTACATATAGACATAAATTGGCAAATGTGTCTGTAATTGCTTGCAAATGGAACGATAACAGTGTTGTTTCTATAGCTTCAAACGCATTACCTGTATTTCCTTTAAACAGAGTCAAAAGATTTTCTAGAACAGAGAAGAAGCATATATACGCCGCGGACTACTGCGAAAAGGAGTTCTCTTGCTGCACGATAATGCGTCCTCCCACAAATGCGCAGTAGCGACATCAAAAGTGAAGAAAATGGGCTTCGAAGTACTTCCACAAACAGCGTATTCCCGGACCTGGCACCCTCTGATTTCTTCTTGTTCGGAAAATTAAAAGCTCACCTTCGTGGAGCGCATTTCCGAGATGACGACACCTTAAAAACTGCAGTGACTTCGTGGTTAGAGGGTCAAACTTCAGACTTCTATAAGGAGGGCATTATGAAGCTGAAACATCGATGAGCCAAGTGCGTTGATTTGTCAGGCGACTACCTACAGAAGTCCTAACATGTATTTAAAATTGCACAATTAAAGCATTAGTAGTTTTTGAGAACGGCAGAATTTTTCCCCTTCCCTCGTAGCATCATAAATCTGTAAAAAATATATAAATTTAAAAAAAAAAGTTCCAGGTCTATATGGGTTAATAGACTGGTAAGTAGCGGGTATGCTGCATTACTTAATATATCGAGGGCATCATGCCAGAAGGGCGTATCAACGTTTTTTGCGATTTTGAGTTTTTTGAATATTTCGATAGCCGCTTGGCAAAGGCATGTCATGCCAGAAGGGCGTATACTTATATAAATCGAGTGTGTCAATAAAACAAAAAATAAAAAGACGTAAATGCATAATTGCCTTGTAATGACATGCAAAAACGGCGTATGCTCATAGGCCTTCCTTGTTTGCCACTACCGTGGGGCGTATGCTTATTATACGCCTTTCTGGCATGGCTACGAATCTAACCTAAAATCTATTTACCGCGCGCTTTACATCGCAAGTAGCCGTGATTGTTTAATTGTTTTACAGTAGAGAAGTGAGTGAAGTATATTACTGACTATTTCTCACATCTCTTATTATCCAATGAAAAGCCATGCTTTTTCAAAATTCAACCAATCGTGTGTTTTTGTAGTGGCAAAAAATCGAAATTTTCCCTTGGGATTTTGTCAGTTTCTTTTGCCACTTGCATCCACGGCAACCACCCAATATGTTGCTTTAATCAAGGTGGTATTTGAGAAACGTCATTTAAACTGTCATTGCGCATCAGTATAAATCTCAAAATGAACCGATATTTGGGAAATAGTCCACAAAATGTATTTCGGGCTCATGATTTTGCTCGGAAAATGTTTTACTCACGATTTGTTGTTTTTTTGGCAATGCCCCTCGACAAACTAACTTTGACAAATTTGGTCAAGTTAGTTTGTCTTGTGACATTGCCAAAACAAAATACTTTCGTAAAACCACGGCCTGCTGAATTGTGTGACAAATGTCACTCGTTTGTCAAACAATTCAGCAGGTCGTGCGTAAAACATTTTTACCGGCAAAAGCATTTGCCCTTAATACATTATTACTGAAAAATGTCGGGTAGAAGTGACAAGATCTTTCAACTGCTAAACATTGCTAGAAGTAAAGAGAAGAAACATGAACTGTTAAATGTGAATTCGCTCTTTGGTTGTTTGGTAAGTAAATGAAGGTTATATTTGGCCATTTCAGAGTTTGCTATAGACATAATAAGCGAGCAATGCAACTTTTAGTCCAAAATAATAACCAACAAGCTACAGAGGGGCGAATAGTCATCAACGAAGACGTGACCAATTTAGACAGGCAAATGGAACCTAAATATTTAAATTTGGAAACAATTCCTTGTAAGTAAAGTTAGTATACGCAGGTTAACTGCAGAAACATAAAAACTTCTAATCTTGTTAGGCATAATTGAAGAGAAACTTCCAGATTTTACGCCAGGGCATTATAGTGGTGTTTTAACAGAAGTGGATTTCGAGGGTATATTTTTTTTACATTATCTATTAACTAAATCGTTGAACTTAATTTATAATTCTAGCCGAAATTCTTAACCAAGCTGAAAATAATGAAGACGAAAATGGTGCAGAGGAACAGTATTCTATTTTACAAAGTTCCGATGGAACACCTGTTTACAATGTAGTTACAGAATTACTTGACAACAGTACCAAATTAGCTGATAATGATGTTATAGGTAAAGTATGAAAGAGAGTATTAACAAACGGCACTCAACAGTGAGAATTAAATTTCAGATGTCATTAACAACTTAGACAATGACCCTGACTATGTGTCAAGTGAATTTACGCCAGGGCATTATAGTGGTGTTTTAGCAGAAGTGGATTTCGAGGGTATAATTTTTTTACATTATCTATTAACCAAATCGTTGAACTTAAGTTATAATTCTAGCCGAAATTCTTAACCAAGCTGAAAATAATGAAGACGAAAATGGTGCAGAGGAACAGTATTCTATTTTACAAAGTTCCGATGGAACACCTGTTTACAATGTAGTTACAGAATTACCTGACAACAGTACCAAATTAGCTGATAATGATGTTATAGGTAAAGTATGAAAGAGATTATTAACAAACTGCACCCAACAGTGAGAATTAAGTTTCAGATGTTATTAACAACTTGGACAATGACCCTGACTATGTGTTAAGTGAAAATGACGTGGCGTCTAGTGAATATTCAAATGAGGATTTAGAAAGTGAATCAGAAAACAATGTCGTTGAGGTGGAGAAGGAAGAAACCAGCAAAAAAGAAAGAACACCGAAAAGAAGGAAGAGAAAAGCGGTTCAGGAATGGCAAAAAAATATCAGAAAGAAATCGCGTGCTTTAGGAGAGGAATATGTAAATACGGTTGGGAAAAAAATACCCAAGAAGGAACCGAAAAATCCATGTTGTAACTGTAAATTCAGATGTAATGCTACATTAGATAGTGAGTCTCGAGCATTGATTTGTTAAGGAGTTTTGGGCCATTGAAAGTATGGAGAGAAAAAGAGATTTTATTAGTAAGTACGTGAAAAGAATTATGGCCAAAGACACCAGAAAAGAAAATTCTAGAAGAAAATCGTACGACACTCATTAATGACCAATAGAAAAATTAGTTCACGAGCCGTAACCCAGACAACTAAAAAATTTCTTGGAAATTTTTTATAGGTAGATATTACTTCTTTTTAGGGTTTGTGTCGTTACGATTTTCTTACCGAATCTGCATTCGAGCATTAATTCATATCCGGAAATTATTTTTCGTGCATTTCAACAACGTTCTAATTTGAGGAGCAGACTTACAAACTGCATTTTGTCCATATTTTCCATATTTGAGATAAAGGTGGCGCTGCATTCTTAGGGTCAAATACTATCTTTTTTCTTAACACTTGGACAGTCGATATGCATTAAGTCCTTGTGCTATTAAATGGGGAAAAACGCTTAGACAAACGAAATGAATTTAGTCCAGTCTCACTGTACTATCAAAATGAATTATGTCCAAAAACATTGGACTAAATGCAATTTGATTGGGTTTCGGTTAGTTTTATTCTAGAGTGGTGTTGTCTAGAGACTTTTTAGTGTGTTACGGGCATATTAAATTAAGAATAGAAGTAGATTTTGTTTAAAATGGAAGGACTAGAAGGTGAACATATTGTTGGTGATAGCGTAGACAGAGGTAGTAGAAAAAGAAAAAGGAATACGACATCGCATGAAAGAAAAAAACAGTTAAGGTAAGTTAGGTTAGAAAATTCACAAAAAGCTTATTAATGTTGTTTTTGGAGTTCAATATTAGCCGTTCTCGGGATCGGACGTTCGTGCACTGTGCGGATAGAATCGTTCTGTGAAAAGTACCCGGCTGTTTAAATTTGATAATACCGTATCACATCGACACAGGTATCCTAAAGTAGCAATTCCTTTAACCGATATCCTTTGTTTCCCGACTTGCCGGGGAACGACATTTTAATATTTGTATTGCAAAACCTTACTGTAACAATGGAAAACTTACTTAATTTAACTCCCAGCCACAGGAGTTTAAAAGAATCCTCAATTAATAATGAAAATACTGCCAAGCCATCCTACACAACTGTTACAAAAAAGGCCCCCACAATAACTTACCCTCGCAAAGATCAGGCAATAGTTTTGGAAGCAATGAATGGCATACAGCTTAAAGATTACATTTACACGGTTGGAAAACTAGTACAACCAAAAAATATTTTATCAGCCTCAAGGTTATCAAACGGGCGCATTTGTGTTTATTTGAATTCTAAAGAACTTGCAGACGATTTTATAAATAATCATCGTACATTAAAAATTTTAGATACAGATGTAGGATGCAGAAAACTAATAACCCCAACTAAAAAATTAATCATCTCTAATATTTGCCCATCAATAACTAACGAATACTTGGAAAATCTGCTCAGAGATAAAGGAATCAAAATAGTTTCACCAATGTACTTCATAAGAGCAGGGTTAACTGATGCGGAATACTCGCACATTTTGAGTTTTCGCAGGTTTGTTTATATATTACCTGAAGAAAATAATCCCATTCCTAATTCATTATTGATCAACTTCGATGGAGATGAATATCGTATCTTTTTACAAATAGATGAAATGAAATGTTTCAAATGTCAGCAGATCGGACATAACTCGCTAAATTGTAAGTCACCACTGCAACTAAGCATAATGACAAGTAATGCAAACAAACGTCCACTGCAAAGTACAAGTGCCGAATCAACACCTATCACGCAAGATAAAAACAACGAAACCACTCCTATGGAGCAGAGTAACGACGGTCAAAATCAAATACACACGCGGGTAGAGCCAGTCACTATTAATATCCCCGTTAAGCGAAAAAAATCGAAGAAAACAAAGACGGAAGAAGAAAATCAACTAACCTGGGAAGATATGTTACAACCAATCCAACAGCAGCTACTGAATGAACCCACTCAGTATAAGTTTAATTACGATGAATTCAAAATTTTCTTTGATACAGTAAGCAAATCTGAAAATCCACTGGAAACCGCTAAAACATTTTCAGATGACGTCGACGATCTTGTAACAACTCTGAAAGATTTATATAATCTTCTTAGACACCGCAGGGCAAAGTACAGGTTTACTAGAATTATATCAAACATCAGAAAGATACAATATAAAGAAAACTTTCCCGACGATTACATGACCAGCACATCGACTACCTCACGCAAAGAAGATCCTAACATTACAGACTAAGATACCTACATGGCTAAAATAATCCAATTCAATTGCAACGGGTTTTATAGGCACCTACCAGAAATTCAGTTACTTATATCTAATTACCAACCTAATATAATATGTTTACAAGAGACGCATTTCAAACCAACAATTTTGGGGGAATTAAAAGGTTTCAACACGTATAGTAAATGTCGACAACACTATCACCATGCCAGTGGTGGAGTAACTATCCATGTTAAAGAAGATGTCCATTCACAAAACTTGTCCATAAACACAACTTTAGAAGCAATCGCAGTACAAGTGTTTCTACCGAAAAAAATAACAATTTGCAACGTCTACCTGCCACCAGATAGTGCAATTGAATTAAAAGAGTTAGAAGATCTACTAGCACAGCTGCCTGAATTATATATTTTAGTTGGAGATTTTAACGCTCACAATACTATCTGGGGAAGTAAAAGCACTGACCGAAGGGGAAGAATCCTTGAGAAGATGCTGGATATAGATACAGTTTCCTTACTAAACGATGGTAGTTATACGCATTGGTGTAGCAGATCCAACAGTTTCTCAGCTATTGATTTATCCATTTGCCATCCAAGACTACAACCAGATCTTCAGTGGGAAGTGATAAAGGACCTACATGGAAGTGATCACTTCCCAATTGTTATAAGTACTGCTTATACTCCTAATTTTGTTACCTATCCTGAGAAATGGAACATGACAAAGGCGAACTGGAACCATTTCGAAGAATACCTTCTAACACACGGCTTAACTTTTTCTAAAAACACGAACATCGATTTATCAACGAATGATATCACAGCTTCGATAATAAATGCAGCAAAGGTGTCTATACCTGTTAAACAGACTATACATTCTTCAGGGAGGAAGGTGGCATGGTGGAATAATGCTTGCAAGGTAGCTATAAGAAATAAAAAAAGAGCTTTTAACAGATATCGCCGCGAACCTAATATAGACAACTTAATACAATTTAAAAAATTGAGAGCCATAGCCAGGATAACCATCAGAAATAGCAAAACAGAATCATGGAAACACTACATTGATTCCATAAGCGCTTTCACAACCAACAAAGAAATGTGGGAAAAAATTTAAAAAATCTCAGGAAAAGAAAATAGCTTCAGAATACCTGCACTAAACATTGGTAATAGCATAAGTACCGAACACCGTCAGATAGTAAATCACTTATGTGACACATTCGCTAATATTTCAAGTACATCAAATTACAAGGATAATTTTCAAGACTATAAACAGCAACTCGAAGCTCAAGGCATTACTATCCCACCTGGTGACAACGAATCATACAACATAGAGTTTAACATGAAGGAATTGGATCATGCACTAGCCCAGTGCAACGATAGCTGTCCCGGGCCTGATACAATTCATTACAAAATGCTACAACACCTGCCTAATCCATCCAAAGTCACCCTGTTGAGCTTTTATAACCATATATGGGTATCTAAACAATTTCCTCATTCCTGGAAAACATCCATTGTGTTTCCACTGTTGAAACAAGGTAAAGACAAGCTTCTTCCCGAAAGCTACCGTCCCATTTCCCTAACAAGTACCGTATGTAAAATATTAGAACGCATGGTAAGCAACCGTTTACGGTGGTACCTTGAAACGCAGAAATGCATATCACCCCTCCAGAGCGGATTCCGACAAGGTAGATCAACCCTAGACAATATTGCACGCTTGGAAGTCGACATAAAGAATGGATTGGTCATTAAAGAAGACACTGTTGCAATATTCTTGGACATTCACAAGGCCTATGACACTGTATGGACAAGAAAGATCGTTCTAACTCTTCTTAATTGGGGATTACGAGGAGAAGCAGTTCACTTTATATTGAACTTTCTTACAGGTAGAAAGTTTTTCGTGAGGATAGGTAGTACGGACTCTGTAATAAAAGAACAAGAAAATGGCATCCCTCAGGGGTCCGTGCTTAGTGTACTTCTATTTACTATTGCTATAAACGACATTGCCACCAATGTAAAAACTCCTGTGAGATGTCTCCAGTATGCAGATGATTTAGTCATATACTGTACAGACCAAGACATTAAAAACATACAACAACAGCTACAAATAGCACTAAACCAACTACAAAAATGGAGCGAACTGAACGGCTTTAAATTTTCAACCCAAAAAACAAGATGTCCACACCAGAAAATCCGGATCTGCAATTAAATGGCCAACAACTGCAGTATACAGAAGAGTTCCGTTACCTAGGAATTATCTTTGACAGGAAGTTAAATTGGGTATCGCATATTCAAGATCTTAGAAACAGATGTAGAAAATCATTGGACCTTATGAAAACGGTTTCCTGTAATAACTGGGGTGGAAATCAAGATGTTCTCCTGAAGATGTTCGATGCCTTGATCAGATCTAAACTCGAATACTGTAGTTGTATTATCGGTGGTGCAAACCCGAATATACTTAAAACTTTAAATACAGTATATAATAATGGTCTAAGAATTGCATCGGGGGCCCATCGAACAAGCCCAGTACTGAGCATCTACAGTATCACCGGCCATCCTCCTCCCGACATAAGAAGAGACCAACAACTATTGAACTATGTTACAACAGTTTTGGCAAATAAAGACCATTTAAATTACCAAATAACGATCAGCCCGCAATACCAGAATTCTTACAATAAAAAACCCAAATTTATTCCTCCCTTTAATGTCCGGGCAAAGAAATCCCTAGATAATATCCACCAAAACGTGAATCTTTATTCAAACAAACAGTTAAGAACCCCCTGGACAATCCCAACCCCCGACATATATTTGGACCTAGCCAAATTCCCTAAACACAACACACCTAGAATACAATACAAGACATTGTTAGCTGAGATACTGTCACGATTTCCCGATTACCTCCCAATATATACAGACGGATCAAAAACAGATACCGGTACTGGGTGTGCAATTGTGTGTGCGAACTTTCAAAAAACCTTTAAACTTAGCAACTACTCGTCAGTGTTTAGTGCAGAACTATACGCGATTAACAAGGCACTTGATTTTATAAAAACCGCTGACCAACTAAAGTTCGTGATACTCTCCGATTCTTTAAGTGCAGTGCTATCCCTGAAAGAACTATATTCTAATAACCCATACGTACAAAAAATACACGATGTGCTGTTCGAGATACAAAACAAAAAATATATAAAATTCATCTGGATACCTTCACATATAGGCATAATTGGGAATCACATGGCTGATACAAAGGCTAAAGAAGCTACCACAAACATAGTACTGGATGATCCAACAGTTAGTGCCCCAGATATGAAATGCCTAAATAAACGTAATCTTCTACTTAAATGGAACAACTATTGGATGTCGCGAACGAATAATAAACTCCGGATGATTAAAGACCACACCCAGGCCTGGTCCTCCCCATCCCTGAGTCGAAAACTGGAAGTGGGTCTATCAAGACTGAGGATAGGACACACGAGAACTACTCACGACTACCTTTTACAACGTGATGACCACCCCGTTTGTGACGTTTGTCAAACCAACCTAACTGTTTCACATATTATCCTATATTGTACCAAATATTCAAGAGAAAGAAATGCAGTTCAACTTAGCGAAGATCTAAAATCAATATTGGGAATAGACAATAATGAAATAAAAAAACTGATCGTGTTCTTAAAATCAACTAACATAGGAAATAGATTGTAAACTTTAATTAGTGCCAAAGACCTTAGTTGTTGAGGCACTATAAAACTAAATAAAAAAAAAATGTTGTTTTTTTAATTTTTAAGATATTCGAATTTCGACATTAATCTGGACAATTTTAACGTAGTTTGCAAACATAAAAATATTAACTTGGAATGCCAAACAATATTAAAAGAAGATTCGTCAAAAATTTTTTGAAGATCCCAATACAATAACACAAGACAACCTACTTGCAAGCTATATGGAAATTAATGAACCAAAGCGCAAACGAAGTCGCAAACAGGATGGAAAACCTCATAATTTTTCTGTAAATTATTTTGTAAGTAGCATTTAAAGAGTGTGTCAATGTCAAACATATCGTTGTACTTTTAATTTATTGTTTTACTCTTGATTTTCTTTCTTTACAGATATTTATTAATGACACTAAACAACAGGTTTTTTAGAGCTCTGTTTAACGCTTCTCAAAGGCGAATAAATACAATATGTCAAAAAATAAAAATGGGATCTCGACTTGTTGAAAAAAGGGGTGGGGATAAAAAAGTCTCATAAAAATATTGAGAAATTTACAGAGGTGAAAAATTTTATTAGCATCTAAAAGGTAAAGAAAGTCATTATGGTCGTAGCAAATCGAGAAGAATTTACTTATCCGCCGAATACAGTATTGCCAAACTTTGGACTTTGTATAATGAAAAAGTTCCTAATGACCATTTAAAAGTAAATTATAAGTATTTTAGCAGGGTCTTTAATAATAACTTTAACATAGGTTTCGGTAACCCAGCTACTGATGTATGTAATTTTTGTGTTAGAACAGCTACACAAATCAGTAGTGCAAAGAAAGATACTGAGAAAAACCAACTACAGACCCAGCTAAAAGTACACAAATGCAGAGCATCTCAGTTTTATAAACTAATGAAAGAAGAAGTTCCCAACTCAATATCTCTGTGCTTTGACCTGCAACAGGTTCAGGTTCTTCCCAAAGTACCTATACAAGATGCGTTTTATGCCCAGCAGCTGTCGTTTTATTTTTTTTTTTTTGTATTACAGCTACAAACTGTAAAAACCCAACTTTTTATTCATGGATGGAGCATCAAGCTGGCAGGGGAGCTACAGAAATATCTTCAGCACTAATAGATTTTCTTAAAAAGACCAAATTTCTTCCAAATTTAGATACTCTTCGTCTCTTTTCTGACGGATGCGGGGGGCAAAATAAAAATAGTTTCATCGTGCACATGTTGACGTTGTGGCTACATAACTTTGCTCCAAAAACGATTAAGAAAATAGAGGTAACTTTTCCGGTTCGTGGACATTCATATCTTCCTGCCGATAGAGTTTTTGGCAGGGTGGAAAAGATTTTAAGACGTCATTCGATTATAAAAACTCCTGAAAAATATTATGAGCTTTACTCAAAAGTGGGAGAAATCAGAAAGCTCGGAACTGACTGGACTCTAGTTAATATTAAACATGCTTCAAGTTGCTTAAAAAAAGTCGAAGGAATTAGCGCAAGTAAAAGGATAATCATTAAAAGAGGGAAAGCCTCGGGAGTTGTGGTGAAAACTGAAGTTCTATTTCGATTCAATGATCCTGCAAAAAAATTTCAAACTCTGCTTAAACCTCGCAAACTTCTCAATCGAATTAAGCTTCTTGAGCAACCGCTTGGACATAAAATAAAACAAAACAAAATTGATAGCTTAAAAAAATTGCTTATTTCGTTATCTGGAGACGCATGGTTCGACACAGATCCGGAATTAAAATGGATGACTGAAATCCTTGTTGGCGAAGTTGCGGCAAATATTGATAATCAAGATGAAGAACAAGAAAGGGATGAAGAAGCCTGTGAATGCGCGGATAATGAGGCTAACGAATTCGTTTACAGTTAATTTTTGTGTAACAATATATTAAAGATGTTCTTAATACTGGTAGTAATATACCACTTTTGTTTCAGTATTTTTTTATTTCACTATTAAAATATTACAAAATACCATGGTTTGTTTTATTTATTTGACAATTTGACAATCAAATAGCATTTTGTCCACCCTAGACAAACAAAGTGCGTTATGTCCAACTGTTTTTTTTTATTTTTTTCAGTTGTTTTTTGCATCCTTGTATAAAAACTCGTAAGATAGATTCTTTCACCTTGTGCCTTTTTATTATACCAAGTACTTTTTTTTAGCGCGATTAGTTTTTATGTAATCGTTTTTCGCTTTCCCTGAAAATTTGTAAAAATGGACAAAATGCAATTTGTAAGTCTGCTCCTCATTTGCCCTCGCATCCCGCTCGGGCAAATTAATACGACGTTGTTGGAATGCACTCAAAAAATTTCCAGAAAGAATTAATGCTCTTGTGAGATTATATGTGAAAATATACCCAAACATACACTTTAAGTTTCCAAGGGCAAATCCACAAAGTATGTAAAGTGTTCTTTATAAATACCCTATGTATTTCAGAAAAAATGGTAATGGTTGCATTAGAAAAAAGCAGACCGCTCCATTATACAGGTCACTAGTCCAGACAAACGAGGAAAACATGTTCCCCATAATAAACTACGTGACGAAAGAAAATCTTTCGTGGAAAAGCATATTAACTCATTCCCACGGGTACCTGCACATTGGTGCCGCAAAGATACGAGCAAAGAATACATGGAACCAATTTTAAACAGAGAGAGAATGTATGAACTGTACGTGGACCACTGTAAGGAACGAGATGTTGTTCCAGTTTCAAAAACGTATTATAAAGAAATGCTTATTGAGAAAAACAGCATTTTACACACCAAGAAAAGATCAGTGTTGGTGCTATCACTTTTTAAAGAGACTCGAATCAGCAGCAACTGACGAGCAAGAAAAATATAAGCTTCATGTTAAGCGAAAAGATGCGGCGAACGCAGCAAAGGAAAAAGATAAAGAGAGTGGGAAATGTGATGATACTACTGTTGTAGTAAATTTTGATCTAGAAGCTGTTTTGTATTCCCCACTTTATCATGCAAAACCGATATTTTATAAGAGAAAATTAGCCCTATTTAACTTCACCATTTTCAACGTCGTTACCAAACAAGGACACTGTTTCGTGTGGGATGAAAGCAATGGAAATAGAGGCTCCAACGAAATTGCAACATGTGTGAATCAGTTCATTTCAGCATTACCACACACTGCAAGGCATTTAATCTTATATTCTGATTCTTGTCCAGGGCAGAATAAAAATTCTATTGTGGCATGTATGTTACAACATGCCCTGAGAGCACATTCTACGCTTGAAATTATTGAAATTAAATATTTAGAACCTGGACATGCTCACATGGAGTGCGACTCCATGCACGCTACGATTGAAAAGGCTAGTGAGTATGTAAAAATTTATTGCTCCAACGATTGGTTTAATGCCAAATATACGAACCGCGATAGATAACACAATTTTAAATTGGAAAGACGTAAAATGTTTAATGTTCAAAAAGGAGAATTTAGATGTCATGCTATTTAAAATGGAATATTGGGAAGATTATAAAGAAATAAATTACTTCTGTAAGAAGGGGTCGTCGCAATTCAGAAATTTATATACCACATGCTGCCTATGATAAACTTTTGCCAATAACGAATCTTAAATACAAGGATCTTTTACAACTGTGCAATGATAAAGACAACCCCATTCCAATAGAATTTCACCCGTTTTATAAAAATTTACCTCATTCGGAAAAAAACACGAAATCAACAACTAATAAAAAGAAAAATGCCGTTAATAAGGACGAAGAGTTAAATACCGATGAAGAAGATGAACTTTCCTTGCATGCTGTTCGTGCAAAACTTACTAAACGAAAACTCTACAGAAACTAAGTTATTGTTTTCAGATTTATTTTAAGAATGTAGTTTTCAGTATTTTTAAATGTAATAAAACACGTGAAAAATAAAATTGTTCGATTTGCAACTAAAAAGACTGTAAAGCATTACGTTGGGCAAATCGAGGAAATGTCAGAAGGAATAAAAGTAAAATACCTAAGAAAAGGGAAGGGGAACAAATTTTCTTGGCCTCAAGTGCAGGATTCATCTATAATTGATGAAGATGACATAGAAAGTATTTTACCTCAACCAACTGTAGATCATTGGGGAAAGTTTATTTTTGCTATTAAGTTTGAATGTTATAATATTTCGTAAAACGCATTGTTAGCCCTTACATATTAAAAATAATGCTAGTATGTATTTTTTTTTGCTTCCTCTAAGTTCCTAAATGTTAAAAATGTTTTTCCAGCATGTTTGTAATGTTTGTGCAATAAATATCTAACCACTATATTACTTTGTTTAAATATATCACTACCGCCGCAAATGTGTTTACTATAAAAACGGATTTTCCTCGGCTTTGGGGTTATCCATATAAGACAAATTATAAATCGAAATACGCAGAAAAAATAGGAGAATTTACTCTTGCCCCTACTTTATTGGATATACTCTGTTCACTATGGTCCCGGATTGTCAAAAACGGCGTTTTATGGTAGCACTGTTGAATTTCTATTGGTTCTTTTGTTACTACTAGGTTGGACAACGCAAAAGCGTAATTTTTAAAATTTGGATTTTTGTTACCTGGTAGCATTTATTTATTTTTGCTTAAGTCACTTCGAAATATAACCTATAATTTATAGTTTTGACATTAGTAGCTTTATTAATTGTTTCTAGTTACCCATAGCTTGACTTAAAAGTATTAACCATGATATAAAGGACTGTTTTTAATTGGATTTTGACATTGACAATCCGGGACTATAGTGAATAGAGTATACTGTTAAAATAGTCAATATACAAGGACAGTTTACACTTACCCCATGCTGTGAGGCAAGTGTAAATTTTGTGCGCACCTTTTTAAATTTTTTTGTTTAGTTACAAAATATAAACTAACGCCAGTTTTGATTAAATATCCTGAATCTACATACTTCAAGCTATTTTTCTATGTTGAGTTTATTGTTCTAACTTATACCAGTTTTTTTCTGCATCCATCTAATATTCATCTATTGAAAAAAGCGTTCACTCTTGCCTGACTTTACCCTATTTGTTTTGCTCGTTGAAATAAACTTTCGATTCAAAAGCCCCAAGCGGTTGAATATTTACACGTGGCCCAAGTAAATCCTTTTGTTATCTACGGATTTTTCGATGTGTTAAGTAAGACAGTCGATAATCTAAACCTATACGAAAAATCCAACCAAATTTTCAATTTGGACGAAACTTCCTTTTGCCACGACCCAAAGAAAACAAAAGTGGTAGGTGCAAAAGGAGTACGCAGTACTTGCATGATAAGTTCGGCAGGAAGAGAAAATACTTACCTCCGTGTTAAGGCTTCCTTTTAGTTGGAAAAAATATCTGTTTAAAATTTGTAGCAACACCTTATTAGTAGACATCCAACTAAACGTTGTTCTTACCTGTCTGAAAGGGTTCACTTAATCCTTAGATAACAAGCAGCAGGCGTTATTATCTTGCATTTTACAACTTATGTTTCTTGCAGAAATCGTTTAGTGTATTGCAATCGTTTAGTTCTCGTTAATATTGATGCAGTGTTACAAACATTTATTTTTCTAGAATTGTCTCCAAACAAACACGTTACTAATTCTTATGCTAATAAAATTTTTGTATGTCTAGGTATTTAACAAATATTAAGAGATCTAATCTTATCAAAATAGCAAGAAATGCATTCAAATATTATCGATTTTTAACATTTATAACACTAAATGAAAGATAATCAACTATCACTAATCGATTGATTTCTATAATCAATTACTTAATTGAAAAAAACTTTACTAAAATAAGATTCAGTAATAAATATGTTATATAATTACGTCAAAAGAGAATTTACTGAACTAAAACGTATAAGTTATATTTTCTATGACCTACTCATATGAAATTATACATTGCTACTGCCTACTTTTTACTTTCCCATACCAATTAAGGCCGCTACGATTTTTTGAAAATTCCGACTTTAACGCCCGTTTATTCAAAAACCGTTAATCCGATTGACATAAACTTTAAGTCATTTAAAAGCACTTCTGCGTTAGAATCATATTGTGCAAAAAAAAATTTGCAAAGTTCAGCGTGTGTTACCCGTACCGTGTCTTGCCTGTTCGATTGCTATTCGCCAGTGTCGGTTGCTTATTCTCTGTTTAATGTATGGGAAAGTCCAGGTGCCTTCTTGGCGGTCTTTTTTTATATTGTTACTCCTAAGTTCTTTGCTGACAAGTCCAAATTTTCTTTTTACTTGTGTTTCTCACATTCTGTTTATTTATTTATTATCATTGAAATGATTATAGTCGAAGGCACTTTAACTTGGCAGGTACAAAGTGTTCGGTGTGTAACAAAGTAGATACTGTGTCGACTGAGAAGCTGGACGATGAAAGCAAAATGAGTGTAAACCTAGCAGCCCTTTCTGCTATTGTTTCAATAGGTGCAGGATATACACAATTGTCAGAATTTTCTTCAGCTATGGATATACCGACAATTTCATCCGCAACTTATGCAAATTATCATGACCAGATACGTAACATTTATAATCGTGCCGCCACGGAATCAATGGCAAGAGCAGCTGAAGAAGAAGAAATATTAGCAAGGGAAAATGGAGACGTTGATTCCGATGGTTATCCTACAATTGCTGTAGTAGCAGACGGGACTTGTTATAAACGTTCTTATCGAACTAATTATAATGCACTTTCCAGAGTTGCTTGTATAGTAGGACTGAGAACAAAAAAAAGTGCTGTATATGGCAGTAAAAAACAAATATTGTCTGATATGCGCCAGGAAAGATTTATATGATAACGAAACTAGCCCTGAACATACGTGCTATAAAAATTGGACAGGAACCTCAACCAGTATGGAAGCTAACATTATTGTTGAAGGATTCAAAAAGTCTGTTGCGATGTATGGCATAAAATATGTTAAACTTGTAGGTGACGGTGACAGCAGTGTATACAGAAAACTTTTAGAGTACATGCCCTACGGATCCATGGTTATAGAAAAAATTGAATGCAAAAATCACATTCTTCGCAATTAAATTAATAAATTGAAAGATTGTGCAAAAAGGCCAAAACTGATAAAGAGTTAAAAAACGCAATCTCGCAAAATATTCTAAGATTTAGGACTGCTGTTACAAAAGCGATAGAGTTTAGAAAGTTATAGAATACGTGTACCGCAGAAAAAATTCAAGAGTTGCAATTGGATATTTTGAACGGGCCGAAACATATTTTCGGCGACCACACGGGGTGTGTTGATAGAAAATATTTTTGTGCGGGCACTAAAAACGAGGATAACTTTGTACCAGATCTTATCAAAAGCGGACTCTTTGAAGATATAATGGTAGCAGTTCGTCGCGTAGCAGGTCAGTCTAAGAGCTTCATACATGATGTCACTAATAACTCTGCTGAGCTTTACAATTCGCAAGTAGCAAAATTCATAGGTGGCAAACGAATTATTTTTGCACTAATGCGTTCCTATAATGCTCGCTGTGAAGCGGCTGTCGTCGCCCACAACAACGTAGGTGCGCTTCATGAAATTATACATACTGCTGCTGAAAAAAAAACACCCGGCAAATACACATCCGTATTTTGTCAAAAACAGAAGCACCAAGCCGCCTCCCGAAGAGAAAAAGTAAAAAGAACGTTCAGGTCTAGAAAGGTTGCCGGTCCAGACGCCGATTATGGTCCTAATGCTGCCGAGTCAATTCCAGATATGTCCGACGATAATATAGAGGAAACCAAACGAAAGTTTACACGATTTAACTATTAACAGAGAAGAAGTCTTATTGGGCACTGTTGGACAGAGCAAAAACCATCAATGGCTTCAAGAACTACGGAAACGGCACACAGCTTTGAACTTTGGTCGAATTTGTAAAATGCACCAGTCGACATCCTGTGCCAACACCGAAAAATATGATGTACCAACAATTTTATGGAAGTATTGCTACACGTTATGGAAGCGATAATAAGCATCAAGCCATTGAAAAATTTAAAGAAATTATAAAATTAGGCGTCAGTGAATGCGGTTTGTTTGTGTATGATTTGCATCCATACCTTGGGGCTTCTCCTGACGGATTAATAAATGACGATGCCATTATAGAGGTGAAATGTTCCTATAGTGCGCGAATGTTTACCCCTGAAGAAGCCGTAGTAAATAAGTGTATTAAATTTTGTGAAATACTGTTACGTTAAATTGGCGCTTTCGTTAGATTTATCGCTTCACTCTGCTTTTATTTGTAACTTCATGGGAAGCGCTCTCCGAATTGTAACTCTGTGGGTAGATTCAAATTCCGCGCGCTCCTGAGTTAGGAACTTTTGTTCGCTGATAGGGACATGGTTCCGTTCCCCGATAAGTTTTTGTTTTCTTTGGCGAGTTTCCTGGTTACGAGCGTTATTCTGGGGCCTTAGCTGTTGGAAATTTGGTGCCGTTCGTAGCCGCTACCATCTTCGAAGTCGTTCAAGAGGTTAATTTAGTTATGTTTGGCATTCTAGTGCTTCGCTTAGGGTTCAATTTTGTTGTCAGCTTGACGTGCCGAGCTACAATCCACGATCCGGAATTTGGCAGCTGAGGGATTCTTCCTCCGGCGACCTCGTTTAAGGCCGCCTTGGCTAATCAGGGCCCCATCGTTATGCTGGGCTATTAACCGCTGGTGTCGAAAAGCAGAGCTTCCGTGAATCTCATGAAAGCACACCTAACACTAGGGACACCCATCAAGCCCCCTTTGCGAGCCATGTTGAGCCTATGAATTAAACTGCCCCAGGCCACGGATCTACTTTCAACTACCTGTACCAGCTAGGCGATAACTTGGACACTAGCCGAAAGTAAAGGCCCATGCCAATGTGTGTACGTCCAGGTATTTTTAGTGTGTAACTGTAAATTATTGAGAGGCTTTTCCTCCGATTGTATCCTGCATTTTCCATGAAAATTTAAGTATTACTTGCTGTAGACCCTATTGGGTCATTTGTCGACTTCTCCGAGCCAAAGATTATAATTAAACTGTGATACTTGAGAACTATATGTAGTTTCTTTCAATGTTGCCGTATAACGTTCTTTTGCAGCTATAGTTCTTAGCCCATTGTAAGAACTCAGTCTGCGAATCGTCTGATTAAGCATTTGAGATACCTGGTTGATTGTTTCTCTGGATTCGCTGGCGCCCTCCCGGTTTCCTTCATTTAATTCACTGCACGCCGTCTTCGACTTGAGCTAGACGTGCCCTCCAGGTATCTGCTTTTGCTTATTTTAGTTGAGAAATATAGCCAGCGAATTAACATGTTAAAACATCATAACAAAAAAATTGGCGCTCCAACGTGTGTGGCCTGGTTTCCGTAAACGTGCTTTGCACTTTGTCAAAATTTTGAGTTCTGTTAGCAACATTGAATGAGACCCTCTGTTTTTTTTCTCTGGCCATTCGAATTTTAAAGTGTATTGGGTCATATTTATAGTAAACCGATGTGTGAATTTTTGCATGTGTTACATATATTATAGGTGTTTATTGCTATTAATTAGAAATTATTATTGTGCATGATTAGTAATTATTAAGATTGGTGCATGCTTATATTTAAGATATATTATTTATATTTTTGAGGGGCATATGTACAGGCTTGTGTGCGGGGAAACCGAGCTAGGTTATAAAATTTTGAACTCTCCGATAATAGTAAATTGGAAAGATTTGTTACCGATTTTGCCTGGTATAGTTTAGCGTAGGCCCACCTAGGCTTTTCCAAATTTACAAGTGAAATCAATACTGGTTGTTTAATTTAATTAGCGGAAAGCTCTGCTTCTGTCTTACTGCGGTGTTGGTACGGAAGAGTTAATTTACTTTCTTTCATTTTCTGCGTCTTTGAGTAAAATTACGTGTTGTCATGGATATCGATAGACTTCTCGTAGACGAATTAGACTATGAACTTAGGATTCGGGGTGTCACTTGTGATGGCAACGTTGGGGATAAACGAAAGTTGCTTCGAGCCCGTGTTAGGCTAGAAAGATCCGGAAATGCTTCGTTTCCTGAGGTTGAATTAGATGCGATGGGGGAACTCGATATTTGCCTCCACAAGTTAGGAAACTTAGTGAACGAGATCGCGGCCTTTGAAAACCTTGTTAAGGGTAGTAATGATTTTAAACGCGTCCAAACTCGACTGTTGCATGTATCCCATCGTCTGGAACGATTGAGTCCTCCGGGTTCATTGCGAGACCGTAAGAATGCATTGTATAATCAGTGTTTAGGAGCAATGGATGATTTAGAAACTAAACTAACTCCTCATAGTGAAGTACAGGCCCCTGATGCCTCGGGTGTAGCTAACTTGCTAGATTTGGATGACGGTCAAGTTCTGGATGACGAGATAGGTTCGAATGGTGTAACCCACCATCCTCAGGGTCAGGCCCGAATTCTCTCGGAGATTCCTTCTCAGGTCCGGTTTAGTATGCCGAGTGTTAGTAATCCGCGAGTATTTCACTCACCTATTGGCGTGAATAGCACACACGTTTTCGAGTCCTCACCTCGGTACAACAATTGCTTGCCTATAAATAAATGGAACCTTTGCTTTAATGGTCAATCGGGACTCTCCAGCTTTCTGGAGCGAGTTGAAGAGTTACGGGTCTCTCGTGGTGTTTCTAAGGAACAACTTTTCGTCTCAGCCGTTGAGTTCTTCACGGGTCATGCGTTAATATGGTACCGTTCGATAAAAGACACTGTGCAGAATTGGGATGCTCTAGTCAAGGCCTTACGTATAGCTTTTCTTCCTTGCGATTATGAGGCTGGGCTGTGGGATGAGATAAGGAATCGCACTCAAGGTGCTGATGAACCAGTTACCGTGTTTGTGGCTGTTATGGAAAATTTATTTCGTCGATTGCCCTCGGTACCTTCAACTTGTACTAGGCTTAGCCTTATTCGCCGGAATTTATTGCCCCACTTCCAAACACAACTGGCATTAGAACCGATTTCATCCATTCCAAATTTGCTGCGGGTTTGTAAGGCAGTGGAAGATGCACATTTTCGTGCACAACGGTTTTGCGCATGTTGGAACCCGACTTGGCATATCGGAAACCTCGAGTCAGTCCTCGAATTCATACGGTAGCTGTTTCTTCTGATGAAGGGGGTGCTCCTTCCAGAGATAATTCGGCTCGCGTTGTAAACTTTGTTGGAACTCCAGAATTGAGATGTTGGAATTGCGATCAGCCTAATCATCGTGCCGTCGATTGCCCCGCGCCTACAAGGCGTCATTGTTATCGGTGTGGGAAACCGGATGTTACGATTAGGACATGTCGTTCGTGTGCGGGAAACGGGAAGCAGCGTCGTTAGGCGACCGGCTGGCGCGCTGCGATGAAATATCTTCGGTCAACTCTTGTGAAGATTTTGATATGGGTTCGAGAGCCGTTTTGAATTTAATTTGAGTCATGCAGGCCCTGATGAAAGGCCTTATTTACAGATTTCGATTTTTGGAAGAAAAATTCTCGGGTTATTGGACTCGGGTGCTTCTCACCTTATTCTTGGCATAAAGGGTTGGAACTTACTAAGAGGGCATTGCCGTCTTGAAACAAATCGAGCGCCCACTTGTGTCATCGCCAACGGGATGGAGTGTCGGAGTTTGGGAAGCGTCACCGTTCCGATTAACTTACGCGATAGGGTTCGCCTTATTGATCTAATAGTTGTGCCTTCGGTACCCCAGACTTTAATTTTGGGAACCGATTTCTGGCGACGCATGGGTATCGTACCCGATCTTCGGAGTAATGAGTGGTCGTTTTCCAAAGATGATTCAGTCCCGGTGATAGAGGCCATTCAGACTGTCGAACATTTAACGACTAGTCAGCGCGAACAACTTGATAATTTTGTTAGGGAGACCTTTGAGCGAATGGGGGTTAAGCTTGGCTGCACTCATTTAGTTGAGCACGAGATTAAGACGACGTCGCCGCCTATTAAGCAACGGTATTACCCTATTTCCCCTGCTCTTCAGAAACAGGTGGATGTCGAATTGCAAAAGATGTTGGAGGACGGTGTGGTGGAGCCTTCAACTTCTGCATGGTCGTCACCTATCGTCATGATTAAGAAGAAGGACGCTAGTTACCGTTTCTGCGTTGATTTCCGACGTCTTAATAAAGTAAGCCAACCTGACGCCTACCCTTTACCGTACGTATCGAGTACGTTAGACAAGCTTCGCGATGCCCACTATCTCACTACTCTCGACATTAAGTCTGCATACTGGCAGATCCCTGTTGCGGCTTCTTCACGTCCTTTGACTGCTTTTACTGTCCCGAATCGGGGTTTATACCAGTTTTGTCGCATGCCCTTCGGTTTGCATACGGCACCGGCGACTTGGCAGCGTCTGATCGACCGTGTAGTCGGCGCGGACTTGGAGCCCTATGCGTTTACCTATCTCGATGATATTGTGATTTGCACTTCCACGTTCGATAAACACCTCTCTGTCCTACGCGAGGTAGTCTCTCGTCTCATGGCCGCCGGCCTCACGCTTAGTAAAGACAAATGTCATTTTTGTAAGCCCGAGCTCAAGTATCTCGGATACGTGGTTAATGCCCAAGGGTTGTTGGTTGATCCGGAGAAAGTGAATGCTATTACTCGCATACCTACTCCCGTCTCGGTATCGGAGGTGCGTCGTCTAGTTGGCATGGCATCATGGTATCGACGGTTTGTGCCGAATTTCTCTTCACTGATTGGCCCTTTGACTTCGCTTCTTCGGAAAAACGCTAAATTTGTATGGGATGACCAATGTGAGCGAGCCTTCCTTTCTATCAAGGAGCATCTGGTTTCGGCCCCTATTTTGGCGTGCCCAGATTTTTCGTTACCTTTTGTAATTCAGACTGACGCTTCTGGGTATGCTGTCGGCGCGGTCCTTAGCCGGCAACAAGCTGACGGAGAGAAGGTCATCTGCTACATCAGCCGATCGTTGTCAAAAACTGAAAGGAACTTTAGCACTACGGAGCGCGAGTGTCTTGCTGTTCTTTTCGCAATCGAGAAACTTAGGCCTTATATCGAGGGAACTAAATTCACGGTAGTAACGGACCACTACAGCCTTAAGTGGCTCAATGACATCAAGGACCCCGTGGGTCGCATTGCTCGTTGGGCTGTTCGCCTCCAACAGTACGATTTTGATATTGTGCATCGCAAGGGCAAGGAACATGTCGTGCCTAACACGTTGTCCCGAGCCGTTCCTGTTGTTGATGTTGTTGAGGTGCCTCTTGAACCTGCTCGTGATACTTGGTATAGGCGCATGTGTCGGCAAGTTACCGCCAATCCTCGTAAATTCCCTCAGTGGCGAGTTAGTGATGGCCAGCTCTACAAGTACGTTCGGTCCGATTATCCTGACTTGGCGGATGATGACGAAGATCATTGGAAGTTTGTGGTCCCGAAATTTCAGCGTCGTGAAATCATTAGGCAGAATCATGATAGCCCTACGGCTGGTCATGCGGGCGTTAATAAAACTTTTCATCGTATCGCCCACAAATATTATTGGCCCAAATTGCGGTATGATGTCGCCGCCTATGTCCGTCGTTGTGAAACGTATCAACGAACTAAACCCGAACAACGAGCTCCCGCTGGTTTTATGGGACACCATTCCTTGATTTCGAAACCTTGGGAGGTCATCTGTGGTGACATTATCGGACCCCTGCCCCGTTCGTCACGTGGGTACGCCTACATTCTGGTCGTGCGGATTGCTTCAGCAAATTTGCGCTGACTTTCCCTTTGCGGGCCGCATCAGCTAACGCGGTCTCGCGTCACTTTGAGGAAGATGTTTTCCTGATGTTCGGTGCCCCTAAGCGCATCATTTGTGATAATGGCGTCCAATTTCGTAGCCGTGCGTTTCGGTCCTTAGCCAACAAGTACGGTTGCAAGATCTCCTTTACGGCCAACTATCATCCTCAAGCCAATCCGACGGAGCGTATAAATAGGGTGTTGAAAACCATGTTGACGGCTTACGTGTCTGACCATCATCAGGACTGGGACAAATATCTGCCCCATGTAGCTTGCGCGACGCGTACTTCTGTTCATGAGGTCACGGGGAAGACTCCCTATTTCATAAATTTTGGTCGAGAGATTGTACTGAGGCACGAACCTACCCCAGATGGTGAAGATCCGGAATTTCAGTTCGATCGCGGTCGAGACCTAGACACGCGTGCCGCCTTTTTGAGCAAATTGTACGCTGAGGTCAAGCGCCGATTGGGAAAGGCGTATCAGAATTCTAAGGCCCGTTATGACCTTCGTCGGCGTCCTTTGGAATATGTTCCGGGACAGCCCGTGTTGCGTAGAAATTACGTTCTGTCTGATGCCGCTCGTCAGTTCACGGCGAAGCTCGCCTCTAAATATATTGGCCCTTTTTATGTCAATCGGAAGTTCTCCCGTTGGGTCTATGAGCTGAAAGATCCAGACGGGCTTGTTCTGAAAGGTACTTGGCATGCGAAGGACTTGAAACCTTATGATGACTCCGCTGTGACGTAATGGTCCTCTCTCGTTATATTTAGGGTGGTTGGTTGGGCACTGTAGGGAAGGTCACTTTAGGGAGCATTTTTATCTTGCTTTCCCTCCTGTAAAGTATAGGGTGGTTGGATGGGCACTGTAGGGAAGGTCACTTTAGGGAGCATTTTTATCTTGCTTTCCCTCCTGTAAGGTATAGGGTGGTTGGTTGGGCATTTGCAGGGAAGGTCACTGTAGGAAGCTATTTCATCTAGTTCTTCCTATAATAACACTGGAGTAGCTTGCAGTTAGCAGTTGGGTTCATTGTGTGGTTTGACTTGCATTCGTGTCGAGTGAAGTTCATCTTTCGCTTTAGTGTAGGTTTGAGTTAGCTTGTTGGGTTTTGTTGGATACCTTTTGGGATTTTGGTGGCTTAGCTGTTGTTGTATGGTTGCCTTCAGCTATGCGTATTGTGTTGTTTTTTTTTTGTTGTTACGGTATCCATATCGCTCACGCGGATTTCTATCCACAAGTGAGTCTCGAATCTTTGTTGTGGTTTCGCTTTTAGGCGTGCTTGGAGATGGAGAACGGTTTCGTTTACTCATTTAGAGTACGGCTCGTTCCGGATTTGTGGGACCTGCATTTGTTTCCGAGTCATTGTTCTGTAGTTTTCTTTTGAGCCTTTGTTGCCGAATGAAGTCTTTGGTATGTTCTGCTGCTGTGATTGGTTATTCCAGCTGTTGTTGAATTTCGTGTGAGGTATTGTAGGTCACTATTAGGAAACGCTTTCATCTTGTTTTTCTCCTCTTATACCGCTAGGGTGGTTGGTTGGGCATTTGTAGGGTAGGTCACTGTTAGGGAACATTGTCATCAAGTTCTTCCCTTTATTGCATCGTAGGACAGGTCACGGTAGGGGAGCGATTTCGTCTGACTTTCCCTCTTGTGCGGTCTCGGATAGTTCTATTGAGCACTTGGAGTAGTTCAGTCTGGGAAGTTTGTCAACTAGTTCTCCCACTTCCAACACTGGAATATTTGTGGCTGACGCCTAGGTCGATTTTGTGTTCGACTTTGGTATATTCTGGGGCGGCTGTAGAGTGTTTTCATGATAAAGCTCTTCAGAGCCGTGTTGTCGACGAAAGTATTGAGTGTACTAATGTTCACGCTATTTCCCTTTAGTTGTTGGTTGATTGCTTGAGACCTCACGTCGAGAATTTGTCTGGCGCTGTTCGCGGGTTGACCTCCTGTGAGAACGAATTGTGGAGCTGGGATTCGAATGTGTCGGTGGTGTGTAGTTCCGTATCATAAATAATTTTAGTCGGTTAGTCCTTCATTCTTCGCCTTCGTATTTTCCGATCTGGTCGTTTCCTTTTATTCCTATAGCCTATGAATGTTAGTGCCCTTCAGAGTTTGAATTGGTCTCCTTGCGTGATGTTGATGGATCTTACTACGTTTCGTTTCATTTCCCTGTGATTCTGGTGTGCATGGGTCTTTTGGTGGTGAATGGGTCTTCGTTGCGAATGGGATGAAGATTGCAGAGATTTCCTCCAGGCCGTTCGGGGCGCTGCAGGGTCTCTCAATCAGCATGCGTGTTGAGTTGCGTGATTGTTGTCTCTGCCTTTCGCTTTTCTGGTGTCTGTCGCCCTCTTTTCCCGGGGTTGCCTTCTCCCCTTTTTGTCAAAAGAAGAACCCTAATCGATGTTTTGGAAAAATTTTGGGATTTTTGTGGGTACGGGTTGTTGGATTTATTCGTGGGAAGGGTTATTGGTTTTCGGTCTAACAGTGCCTTAACTGTGGGGTTTTGCTTCCGCCTCGGGGTTTGGTTTGTTTGTTAGGAAGTTGTCAGGGGGGGTTGCTTGTGGGGGACGTGGTGGGGGTGTTGAGCGGTTCTGGTGGTTGGGACTTCTTGGCGACGGGTTGCCACGGGACTGTTCACCGGCGCAGCTTTACCATCCAGCAGCGACGAGCAGTCTCGATCCCTGTCGTGGAGGAGGTCCGGTTGCGGGTTCCGCTCGGGTTCGCGCCCGTCTCTCCGGGTATTGTTGTATTGTGGTGCGGGTTATTAGGGTTTTTTTACGTGGGTGATGATTGAGGCCTTTGGTGCCTTTCTTTTCATTTTTTTTTATGTGTAGTTGCTTCGAGCTAGTGACGGTTTCGCGATAGCCTTATCGAAAAATTTCTAGGAAATTTTTCTGTTGTGGTAAGGGGGGAGTTGTTACGTTAAATTGGCGCTTTCGTTAGATTTATCGCTTCACTCTGCTTTTTTTTGTAACTTCATGGGAAGCGCTCTCCGAATTGTAACTCTGTGGGTAGATTCAAATTCCGCGCGCTCCTGAGTTAGGAACTTTTGTTCGCTGATAGGGACATGGTTCCGTTCCCCGATAAGTTTTTGTTTTCTTTGGCGAGTTTCCGGGTTACGAGCGTTATTCTGGGGCCTTAGCTGTTGGAAATTTGGTGCCGTTCGTAGCCGCTACCATCTTCGAAGTCGTTCAAGAGGTTAATTTAGTTATGTTTGGAAAATAAACGCCCTCGGCGGATTCTCCTCTTGACGACGTAGTTTTGGGCGATTTGTAAACGCCGCGTCTGTTTTGGCGGATTCTTTTTGATGGTAGCAACTCTTGCACGCCCATACGGGGTAAGTCCTTATCGGCATTCTAGTGCTTCGCTTAGGGTTCAATTTTGTTGTCAGCTTGACGTGCCGAGCTACAATCCACGATCCGGAATTTGGCAGCTGAGGGATTCTTCCTCCGGCGACCTCGTTTAAGGCCGCCTTAGCTAATCAGGGCCCCATCGTTATGCTGGGCTATTAACCGCTGGTGTCGAAAAGCAGAGCTTCCGTGAATCTCATGAAAGCACACCTAACACTAGGGACACCCATCAAGCCCCTTTTGCGAGCCATGTTGAGCTTATGAATTAAACTGCCCCAGGCCACGGATCTACTTTCAACTACCTGTACCAGCTAGGCGATAACTTGGACACTAGCCGAAAGTAAAGGCCCATGCCAATGTGTGTACGTCCAGGTATTTTTAGTGTGTAACTGTAAATTATTGAGAGGCTTTTCCTCCGATTGTATCCTGCATTTTCCATGAAAATTTAAGTATTACTTGCTGTAGACCCTATTGGGTCATTTGTCGACTTCTCCGAGCCAAAGATTATAATTAAACTGTGATACTTGAGAACTATATGTAGTTTCTTTCAATGTTGCCGTATAACGTTCTTTTGCAGCTATAGTTCTTAGCCCATTGTAAGAACTCAGTCTGCGAATCGTCTGATTAAGCATTTGAGATACCTGGTTGATTGTTTCTCTGGATTCGCTGGCGCCCTCCCGGTTTCCTTCATTTAATTCACTGCACGCCGTCTTCGACTTGAGCTAGACGTGCCCTCCAGGTATCTGCTTTTGCTTATTTTAGTTGAGAAATATAGCCAGCGAATTAACATGTTAAAACATCGTAACAATACATGAACGAAAGTAAAAATTAAAACAAAGAGACAATTATATGTATCAAATTCAGGGTCAATTAAATATAACTAAGAGAGAAAAGTGTTACTTTGTAGTTTGGACTCCTCGCGGAATTTCAGTGGAAATGATTAAAATTGATGCTTCTTTATGGAATGAAAAAATGCTACCAAAACTGAAAAACTTTTATTTGTCGGCATTGCTTCCCGAGATTATAGATCCGAAACAGTTGCCAATTAGAGAGGTATAATAAGAACTTATAGTATATAGTAGGTACACAACATAATTATTTTTAGTTTAATTTTAATTATAATTATTATTTATTATTGTTTTCTCGCTGTTGTTGCGAAATTGTAAACATGACGTGTCAAAAACTCAAAACTATTGATAATGGAGTGTATTTTTCTGTTTTATTTTTCTGTTTTATTATTATTATTATTATTTTATGCTATTATTTTAAAACTGGGATTATTTACAATTATGTTTCGTCAAACTTTGTAAATAATTTATCATCATTCATCTGAAGATGAAGTAAACACTTTGAAATAAACGTGGGGTTTTTAAGTCTAATTAATGAATCCAACCTCAAAGAAACGTATATAATATTGTTGAAATACCTAAACACTCAGTTTCCCTTTGTAATTCAGAACTCAAGTAAAGATTAAAGAATAAAACAAACAAACAAAAAAAACGGGCATAGGCCCAATTACATTGTTTGTGTTTAACAATATACAATATTCCACGCGTATATATATTGTTATGATACATGATATGGGCAGAAATCATAATAAAGGAATGTTGAAAATTGAACGAATAAATTTGGACAGTTACAGAAATTGAGTCTTAATAGATCTAAAATTTTAAAATTAATTGATGAAAAACAACTCTGGTTGCGTTATTCATTGGGATTCATAAAATACTGATAGGCTGATTTGAATGCATTGAAATTAATAATTAAGGAAAATAAATTCAAACTAAGGTTACATCGACAATTGTGTTTGTTAAGCAAATGATGTATTGTTATTATTTAAATTAATTAAATAGTGTGCATAAATAATGGTTACTAGTAGATAAGAAAAATTTGTTTATAAAACAGTTACCTAAACAGTACTCACAAAAGCAGATGTAATAAAAATTTCTGGAAAATTTAATATTTAAAATAAATTGAATTTCTGCATAAATTGTTTAAATAAAATATGGTATTGTGAATAGTATCACAAGAAGCAAAGATAAACGGTTATTGTAATATTGGTTTACAAGAATTAATAAAAATCGATGGATAATGGATTTATTGTATTAAACTACAAATAAGAAGAAGTAATTTCATATTGGTTGTTTGTGGAATTGGATAGATACTTGGTGCATGGAGTTTGAGCCGTCAGCGTACCTGAAATAAATGGGACAAAGTTAATATTTGAAAATTCATAGAAGGAGAGTAACTTACCAGGACAATAGTTCGTGTGAAGAGCAGATCTAGGGGTTGCCAGTACCAGATAGCAGGACTGTGGACTGCAGCAGCGACCAGGACGAGGTTTTGGAAGCAGATAAGTTGTTTGGACGTGAACGAGCAAGTAGGACATTGCTAAGATTGGGATTGATGGTGCAGACATACAAGAGGAGCCAATAGCTGTGATGGTTGTACCAGAAAGAGCAGTAGCAGCTAGGAGAAGTGTTCTTTTTCAGTAAATCGCAGGGCTAAACGTAGGAGCTTGTTGTGACATCGGAGACTAGCAGAACAGGAATTTGGAGCCAACATCAGTTGACAGGACCAAGGAAGGGTTAGCTGTTTGGTGTTTTGGACGTTGCAATCTGTTCGAGAAAGGCTTTAGTGGTGAGTGTTGTTCGTGGTAAGGACATAAGCAATAAAAAACAGGTTTGTTAGATTAAGTTGACATCGAAGTCTTGAATAACTGTCAATTTTGAAAGCAAGTAACAAAAACTGAAGCAATAATTATCTAGTAGAGTCAATTAATAGTAAACGTCAAATGTAAAAGCACAATTGTCAGTACACCTTGGTGTAGTAAATTTGAAAAGTAAAATTTGACATTTAAACATTAAATTAATACAATGAATTTGAGATTATAAAGTTTCATTGCTACAGTAAATAGCATACTAGATTTGATGAACGCAGCCCGAAGAGATAAGAGGTCTTGATTATAGTAGATATCATTGTGATATAAAAAGAAATACATTGAAGGCATAGTTTCCATAAAAGGGGCTATATAGCAATATATATAATAATAAAATGGAATAGATCCCGTCAATCAGAACGGAAGGAATCTCACTCACCAACGTTATTTTCCGCATCATACAACTTCAGTATTTGATTTTTAAAAGTTTTGAATGACATTTAAAAAATATTGATATCCGAAGTTATAATCATTTTGTTAGTTATATAAGACATATTAATTATAGGCGAATTCTTTCTTAATTCGGTTCTACAATATGGCAAATACAGGAATGGGCGAGGTCCTACACCGTAAAGCAGGAATATAAAGTTTAATCAAGGGCAGCAATGTGGGACAGTCCATTCTGTTGTTTAATAACTTATGTATGAAAAAAATCGACGCCATTTCTCTTCTATCGCTTAATCTGAAAATTCGAAACTGACTCCGCATATTTTGATATTCATGGTACAGTGGATAACGATTATATTTCTTAAAACATAAATACTTAATATATTTGTTTTTGTACGGTTTCAACTTTCTTTTTGTGTACTACTGCAGCCGGATTCCAGACATTAAGAGGCGAATTCTAATTTTGAACGAATTATCGCATTATAAAGTACCTGTATTGGTTTTATGCTTGTAAATTCATAGGTTGTGCGTATTAAGAACCCAAGATTTTTCAATGATATATTTACAAGCATTTTAATATGTTCATCCCAACTCAAAGTCCAGGTGAAAGTCACGCCCAAGTCTCTAATGTTTTCAACACGTTCTCCCAAGTCTCTAATGTTTTCAACACGTTCTAAGATCGAGTTGTTAATTGTGTAATCGACAGTTATTTTATTGTTCTTTAAAGTAAATGACATAGTTTTACATTTATTAATATTAAACAACAATTTATTTTCCAAACTCCATCTTGAAATTGCACAGATATCTTGTTGTAATAATTTACAATCATCCGAATAGTATTTAGAGTATTGTATTACGCTAGGCAAATCATTAATAACGATCAGAAATAGTAATGGTCCCAGGTTGCTACCCTGTGGTACACCCGAGGGAGTAGAGTACCTATGCGACAACCCTCCGTTTATTTTAACGCACTGAAACCTATCCTTTAAGTAGTTTTTCAATAGAGTGGTTAGCTGTACACTACAACCAACAGAATAAAGCTTTGTTATTAATAAATTATGTTTTACTTTATCGAAAGCCTTGGCGAAATCAGTATATATTGTATCAACTTGTGCTCCCTCATCCATTGCTTCACTAGCGTAATCTACAAAAGATATCAAGTTACTTTCAACTGAACGACCTTTCATAAATCCATGCTGTTCTGCACCAACCCACAGTTTGACATGAGATGATAGTTGTTGAGACAATAGACTTTCAAAAATTTTAGCTGCAACAGAAAGTAAAGATATCGGTCTATAATTTCCATTGTTCAGGAAAGATACAAGTTTTTAGTACTAAATTAAAAAGTATGTAGAGGGGGTATCTAAACAATTCGTGGCACGCTTTATAGATATAAGGAGGTATCTGATTAGGACCACTTGCTTTTTTTGGATTCAATGACATTAAAGTTTTATCAATATCTTGCAATGTAAAGGATTTAACATTTAGTAGGCTGTCGAAATTTGGATTAGCTTGTAATATACGATTAGGCATATCATAATTGGATGATGATTTATAAACAGAACTAAAATAGGTAGCGAATTTATTTGCAACTTCCCCCCTATCTACTATCTCAACACCTTGATAGCGATAATTTTACTGTGAGCCTTTCATTTGTTTTTTATCTTAAACAAAATTCCAAAATCCATTAACATTACTTACTATTTCATTTTCAACTGATGTAATGTAATTTTTATAAGCAACCTTTATGTTTCTTTTGCACACTGCTCTCAACCTTTTAAATTCCTGTAAGTGAAAAGCAGATTTATTTTTATTTTTATGGTGATAATTTTTTTGTTTTAAGTCAATAATGATGCTTTTGCTAAACCAGCAGGGATAATTTGTAGATTTAGTCTTCGTAATTTTAGGTACGCATTGGTCCATTATTGCATATAATTTTTTATAAAAGATATCAACGGCAGTAGTAGGATTATCATTCCAATCCATATTATTCAATAGAGTGTATATTAACAAGAAATTTGCTCTCTTAAAATTGTAGTTATTCTGAAGATTATTAATATTGGAATTTTCGATTTTTGAATGAAAAATTCTATGACTAATATGTAAGGCCGGGTGATAATCACGATCAATTGGCACAAGTGTCACTATTTCTTGTACAACATTTAATTTCACATTACTTATGACTACATCCAATGTTTTACCCTCTGAGTTCAAAATATTGTTATATTGTTTAGCATTTAGAATATTTATGAATTCACAAAGCCGTGCTGATATACGATTACCACTTGCAAGATTGGTATGAATTCCTTTGATCTCAGGAATATTATAATCACCCATCATAATTAGATTTTTGCCTAAATAGATTTCATTATTTTCTAAAACGTCAAAAAGTTGATTGTATATCTCTAGTGGCGAGCGCGGCGCTAGATAAGAATTACATAATATGAATTTTGTGCCATAGATATCACACTCAACAATTACTAACTCCAGCCTAAAGTTTTTCAGTATTAGTTTTGATTTATATTTCTTATTTATAGCAATTAGCACTCCACCGCCTGAGTTTTATTTGCATAAGCTTTATCTCTATCACACCTGTATATAACACATCGTGAATCAAATATTTCACTATCATAAATACCGTCATCTAGACCAGATTCTGTTAAAGCAATAATGTCATACTCAACAGCTGCTACATTTTGCTTAAATAAATGTGTTTTCGTCCTTAAACCTCGAACAATTTGATAGTAAATATTTATCTCCCTTTCTTTCATAGCAGAAAATGTTTATGGTGGGCAAGTTACTTACGCTCCGATATGACAGTTGTGTAGAACTTAAAAATAATAATTTAAAAATTAGAAATTAGGAAAGACTACAATTAATATAGACATTATACGGATTCGCAAATAAGTAATTAAATATAAATTTAAACGAAGGTAGAAGAAAACTTAATTTATAATTAACAGAATTATTTTTTTGTTTTTTTTAATTAGAAATAAAAATAGGAAACTAACTAAAAATAATATAATAAATTCAAATGAGCTAATTGAGAAACTAATTAGACATTTGTTGCTCCACTAAATAGCTATCTAACAAATTTTATCAAGGTCCCCCATAGATTTCATACCATTTCAATTGTAAATATACATTTTTACCTGCACTAATAGCTTTGGGCTAAGGTATTATGACGACTTACAGTAATCCGTTTGGATCGTTTGGATTCTACGACTGTTATGTGTGTTGCCTATTTTCATTAAATTTTGATAAAATATTTTACAATTTTTTTCTAGCAAAATACTAATTACTTCAAAATAAAGCAACTCTACAACAAGGTCGATATGTATATATGGTAACATCATTTATTTACATCACGCTAAAAGAAGAAAAATATTTTAAAAATTATATTTAGGTTCTTATTTAATATTTTCGCTTTTTTATAGATGCCTCTCTAACTTCTTTCTAATTTCAAATTAGACACTTTTGTCCATTTACCGCGGTAAAGAAACGTCTAATGGTGTTATAAAATTGGTATTTTTCCAAATGCAGTTACAAGGAAGTTATTGGTATTCCAAATTGGTCAATTTATAGCGTTCCACGGGCTTACTAAAAGGAAGCCTTAATTTGCACATCGGCATCGTGCAGAAAATTACCACCTTCCATTAATTTTCAAAGTTAAGAATATTACGAAATCCTGGATAAGCCCAAATGTGCAATATCAGACATCTTATGCAGCCACAAAACATGGTTGGATGGAAACAGGGAATTTTTTTGAACTGGTTCAAAAATTGTTTGTTAACAAATATTTCTTCAGTTCGTCCAATACGCTTGATTTATGACGAGCATAGTACCCATGTTACTCCAGAGCTGTGTAAAGTTGCTTTGGAAAATGAAGTAACTATTCTTAAGCTACCTCCCCACACGACACATGTTTTACACCCACTGAATGTAACCATATTTGGACCATTCAAAACTGAGTGGGATAAAAAGGTAGTGAAATGGCAGCGTTTAAACCCGAGAAAACGAATCCCAAAACGCCGTGAATTTATAGAGTTGCTAAACAAAGTTTATGTTGACATATCAACAGACAACGTAAAAAACGGTTTCAAATGTACAGGCATATATGATGAAGCACGTGTATAGTTTGGTTTGCATCCTGTAAATCCTAAAGTAATTAAAACTTCAATTTTTATGCCAGATGATTTAAAACGATATGAAAGACAAAAAGTCCAAAATGGTGATGCACAGTCAAAAAATGTAGAGCAATATGAACATATTACTGCAGAAAATGGCAATAACACGCTCTTAGAAGATGTTTTAGAATTGGAACCTTTGAACGAACCTATTCAAGATCCAGATCTAATCGAACACGAATTTACACATGTCCAAAATGGAACTGTTGTCGAAGACGAACCTGTGACTGAAGATGAACTTCAACCTTTCACTAGTTTAGCTGATCAAGAAATGCTTCCAAATACAACAGAGGTTCAAAAACCACAGCCTTTTGAAAATATTTTGTTGGAATTTAGAAAAAATACATACCCAGTGTGTAGTTATGACAATCGCTAGTTTTGTGGCCAATAAAGTTCTAATCTGGATAATTTTTGGTGCAATAAGTGAATCACCATCAGTGGCTGAACATTATTTCCGTATCAATTAGCGTACCAACGGACAATAAGTTCTCTAATTTTCGTTTTCATGTGTGTAGTGCTTATTGCAACGCGCGCGCAGCAATTTTGGGTACTCTTTACGGACGATTTAGCTTCGCAAAATGCCGGCTGACAAACCTTGTTTACGGTCTAATAGGAGTGATAAAGAACCAGAAGCGATTACCCTGGATGAAAAGTCGATGGAATTTCTAATTACACGCATATCAACAGCTGTCTCTGCTAAAATCATAGCTGAGATTAATGATAAAATTGAGTCCTTGAATGAGCGTTTGGACGCAATCAATTCTACTATTGCAATAAACAAAAATGCCATCAAACAAGTAAATCACCGAGTTGATAGTCTTGAACAATATACCCGTCGTAATAATTTGCATTTGTTTGGTATCCCAGAAAACAAGAATGAAAATACAGATGTACTAGTGATTGATCATTTAATCAGACGCTTGGGTCCCAACTGCATATCGTTGGATGATATCGAACGCTTCCATCGAGTGCGTCGACCGTCTGGTGATAAACCCCGGGCTATTATAATCAAGTTCTTGTCGTATCTAAAAAGAAAAACATGTCTTCGATTTAAAAAAAAAACGTTTAAAGAGTAGTAAGCTAGTTATCAAAGAAGATCTAACTGGGTATAGACTGTCGGTACTCCAGCAAAAAAGTTCGGTGTGAAGAATGTCTGGAGCAGCGATGGAAGGATTTTCCGGAATGTAGATGGCCTTGTGAAGATTCTAACATGTGAAGAGATGGTTAATCTATTATCTGCTGCTGCAGTTTAGACATGTATGATTGTCTTTCCTTTTTTATTATTTTACTTTTGTTGTAAGCCACTCGAATTACTCGCTTTACGAAGAAGACTTATTTTTAAGTTAAAAAATTATGTTACTATTCTAATGTCGAATGGGCTGCAAAATTGTGCCTTTTACAATGCATTTTTGGCTCCTTAAACTATATTTTAATTTAATTATCCTATTACATTAATTTTTATTAGATTATAGCCACAATATAGAAATTTTACGATCAGTTTGTGGTTAGGAGCGCCCCTACACTAATTGCTCGCATTATCTGTACTTATCTTAACTTTTTAATTTTACTGCTTGTTTTGTTTGTATTTTGTTTTATCTTGGAATTGAGTTTATAGACGTACATGGCCCTTAAAATTGCACATTTCAATATTGAATCGATTGCTAGGGGTTTTTATGAGTTCCGAGATCAGTTTGATATTATTGCTCTGTCCGAAACGTGGTTAAATCCTAACATTTCTGATAACGTTTTTAAATTAAATGGATATCAAATGATAACGAAAGATCGCATATCACGAGGTGGTGGCCTAGCACACTATATTAAAAACAATATCGTATTTACCGTAATTAATACAGAAAATAACATAAATTTTGAACAATTTTGGATAACATTTACTTTAAACAAAAGGCGATTATCTCTTGGTGCTATTTACAGGGTTCGCTGGAAGGAATATGATTTCGTTAATGCATTGGAGGACTCTTTTGCATCTGTGATTCCGTTTTGTGATGATTTGTTATGTGTGGGTGACTTCAACATCGACTTGTCTACCAATAATTCAAACTGTTTAAAATTTTTTGAATTACTTGAAGTTTATGGATTTAAACAAATCATGACCGAACCAACTACAGTCACTAAGTCCCCCTCCACACTTATCGATCTAATTATTACATCGAATTCCGAAATTATATGTGATAAGGGTGTGAGGAGTATGCATGGAATATCCGATCATTCTTTAACATACTGTTATCTGAATGTCGGTCACGTTAGTACTGCAGTAAAATTCAAAACGTACAGAGATTTTAATAATTTTAATCGTGTATGTATTCAACTAAATATATTATTTCATATTTCGATAAAACACCAAATGAACAAATGTATGTTTACCACAAGTATTATAAATAAAACAAAAAAATTGAAAAAAATAATAAATAAATGTTATATAATAATTTAAAAACAATTGTAATGTCTAATCAGCAAACAGAGAATAACAAATTCTCCTGAACTTTATCGCAGATGGCATGTAAATATCTAGTTTTCTGGCGAACCTGTTAACCAGACTACACATTCTGTATATTGATGAATTTCGGAGTGTGTTGGTTCTGGTGCACGGCAAATAAAATACTAATTCATTACGAGCAGAAATTCTTGGAACAAAAAAATTTTGTTGTTGTATAATGTATGGATGAATGTCAACTTGAGAGTTTATAATTTTGTGAATAAATACTAGATCGAATGCGTTTCTACGATTTTCCAAAGACATTACGTCAAAATATTTCAAAATAGTAGTATATGAAATAAATTGAGGATTTTCTTTGGTCTTTCGAAAATAGAGACATTTTAAAAATCGTTTTTGTACGCGTTCTATATCTAATATGTGTATATTGTAACAAGCATTCCAAATTACAGATGAAAACTCTAATTTGCTACGTACGTATGCATTATATATTTGCAACGTTGCTTCAGTATTTTGAAATCCATATGTAGTCCTTAATATAAAGCCAATCAGTTTTAATGCTTCGGTAGTAATTTTAGCGATATGGGGAACAAAAGATAATTTAGCATCAAACACAATGCCTAAATTAGTTATTTCATATTTTTGAACTAGTGGTTCCCCGTTCATGCTATATTGAAAATTTATTGGGTTTATATTACGTGTGAAGGATATACTACAACATTTGGTTATGTTTAAATATAAACGATTTATTTCGCTCCACTTATAAAGCGCGTTAATATCGCGTTGTAACAAAATGCAATCATCTGCATTTCTTATAGTTCTCCAGATTTTTAAATCATCAGCAAATAGTATGTGTTCAGAGTTTAGAAAAATTTTCGATATGTCATTAATAAACAGTAAAAACAAAAGTGGTCCCAAATTTGAACCTTGTGGAACCCCCGAAAGTGCTTTATATTTATTAGATTCAGAGCCAAGAAATACCACATACTGCCATCTGCCAGAAAGATACGAGACAAATAAGTTAATCCTAGATGGTGAAAATTCAAAAGAAGTCAACTTTACTACTAATAATTCATGATTTACACGGTCAAATGCCTTCGCAAAGTCCGTATAAATAACATCCACTTGTAAGTTATCTATAGCAGTAGCTACGTCTTGTGTAAATGGCAATAAATTAGTAACAGTCGAGCGATTTGGCATAAATCCTTGTTGAAAAACAGACAATTTATTTTTGACGAATGGAAAAATTTTATTATACAATACCGTTTCGAAAATTTTTGAGACAGCTGGAAGTAACGCTACAGGTCGATAGTTAGAGACGTCCTTTTTTTTCCCCACTTTTATAAATAGGACATATCCTGGCTGTTTTCCACTGATCGGGAAAAACGGCAGTTTCCAAAATTAAGTTGAATAATATATGTAATGGATGGGACAAAAACTCTGAACAAGCTTTATAAATATATATAGGTTACTCGTTTGTTTGGCTTCTCCATAGTTACAGAAAATTATGTATTGGATTCCTTATGCACAATTCACTCAAATTCTGTTGGGGCAGATAACATTAGTATCAATATGATAAAAATGTGCTGCATTTTTATAATTAGATATTTACTTCATATTATTAATTTTTGCTTAGAAATCAAGTGAACGGTTTTGATAAAAAACAACCAAGGTCAATTTTTTGGAAAAATGAGTTTTATATGTTTTAGTTTTGTATAGCTTATGCTCAATGGCTTCATATTATATTCACAGCAAAAACAGCCATAGTCTCCGATTTATAGTGGGTTAAAATTAGCAGGGTTTTGCAAATACAACCAATGTCAGATTGATATTTTTCAAGAACGACCAATGTCAAGCGAAATTAGGCGGGAACAACCAATGTCATGCCTAATATTCTTTAGATGACGGTGTAATGTGTAGCGTAGTCACTTTATACACGTGTAGTTTTAATTTGTACTAGTGTTCATTGGTTCTTCTCTGTGACAAGGCTTAAACATTTTATTGTGAACTAGAATTAATATGTCAAACATATTATGAGATCCCGATTCAGATATCAAATGGCCTGCAAAAAGGAAAAGGCAGGAAAGAAAAAGTGAGGTTGTAAAACGTCAAAAAACTGCTGGCGAGCCCTATTTAAATTACAAGGGGTTGAAGTACCCGCCAGAAGTTTAGCTGTAGACTGCAGGTATGTACTATTTTTACATAATTACTAACAAATAATAAACAGAACAAAAATACAGTCCGTAGCTATGGTACTTGGTATAAGACACACAATAAAGGACTTATTTTTGCAGATGTAAACGCCTAAAATGTTTTGAAAAAATTGAAGAAGAAATTCGCCAAAACATTTTGCAGCAATTTAATTCGATACGTTCTAAGAACGAACAAGATAGTCAAATTGGTGGTCTTATATCTTTCGCAAAGGTAAAGCAAAGAAGACCTCGACGTAACCCCGATGATCTTGAAGAAGGAGATCCTATGTACGACCATTCATTTGCATTCGAATCAATCGTAAAGAGGAAGAGGTATGTCACACTGCTTTTCTGAGCCTCCATGGGATTACAAGAATCAGACTCAGAAGAATTCAGGGTTCTATCGCGAATGATGGAGTTTCACATTGCGACAAACGTGGGAAACACACAAACAGACCTAATAAAACTCCAGATGCAATTATTAATCTTATAAGGGATCACATAAGGTCTTTTAGAGCAAGACAGTCCCATTATTCCAGGCGGGATAATCCTCAAACAGTATACTTACCTGAAGAATTGAGCATTGCAAAAATGCATAAAATATTTCTGTTTGAGTTCAGGGTCAATGTGCCATACTTGGTCTATTACAACATTTTCGTAAATGAATTCAACATTAAGTTTGGTGTACCAAGGACTGACACGTGCTCCACATGTGACAGTCTTATTTTAAAAATAGAAAGTGTCGAAAATGCTGAAGTAAAGAATCAGCTAAGGACTGAAAAGGAAGTTCATCTCAGAAAAGCCGAAAAATTTAGAGAGTTGAAGAGACATTACACACGAGAGGCGCGAGCAGGTAATGTGATGGCATTGTCTTTTGACTTCCAGCAAAATCTCCCTTTACCCCATATAAGAACCGGCGATGTATTTTTTAAGAGTCAGTTATGGTATTATTTGTTCGGGATCCATGATGTAGGCGATAATAGTGCGTCTATGTATGTATACACGGAAGATATTGCAAAAAAGGGGGCGAACGATGTAACATCTATGATTTTACATTATCTCAATAACAGAGACATAACAAACAGACATCTAGTCATATTCAGTGACGGATGTGCGGGGCAAAACAATAACCATGTGATGGTATACTTCCAATATATGTTGGTGTATGCTTTTAAACTGTTCGATAAGGTTACTCATATTTATCCCATAAAGGGGAACTGCTACCTCCCCAACGACCAAGACTTTGCCCTTATTGAAAAGAAAAAAAAAGTGAATAGCCCAGAAGTTCCAGAAGATTGGGATATATTAATAAAAGAAGCACGTGCAAATCCTTCTCCATTTAAAGTGGTAAATATGAATCAGGAGAACTTTTACGATATTAAGACTGCATGCTCGCCATATTTTTTGAAGACTCCCAGACCTAGTTTAACACTAAGACAGGCACGCATAATTGAGATTTCCGTTGCAAATCCATATGTAAAAACACGAAATACATATTCTGGTTTATGGACTCAGTGTACTGTCAGGAGTAAAAAGAAACTGGAGGATGCTTTAACTTTGCATCCACTATATGAGTCTCCGATTCCTATAAGTCGCGATAAACTTCAACATATTAAGGACTTAAGTGCATTTTTGAAAAAACCTTCAAGCCTTTTGTTTTATCAGAAATTTACTAATTTTCAAAATGACGACGGGACTGTTGATATTGATGATGATGATAACAGCGATGGATGCGATGAAGAAAAGTGATGATGGTGGAGGTCAGTGAATTAGTTATGTGTTGGGTTAGTTTTAAGATGATTATTAATCATAATGTAATTTTGTTCAATAAAATTGTTTATCGAATATTGGTGGTTTCGATTTATTTTAAACAAAAACGACCATGGTCAAGCATCTTTTATTTTTTTAAAAGTCTATTAACTATTCAATGAATAGAAATATTACTAAAAATTATTTATAAGTGCAAACAAAATTTTAATATGGTCACAATAGTAGTTCTATGACCATGGCTGTTTTTGATAAAAACCCTTCAATTACTTCCCTGATAGTTGGAAAATAGCACACGTCATTTCTCTTCCCAAAACCAACTCTCCTTCTAGCTTTAGGGGGGTGCAGGAAACAAAAATCGCGGAAAAAACCCGGGGGAAAAAACCCCCGGAAAAAAAACCCCGGAAAAAACCAATAGGAAAAAACCCGGAATAAAACCCCCTACGAGTATTTTTACTGTGATGTATTGCAATAAGATTTGTTTTGTCAAACAAACTTTAATTTTGTTAGGAAAGTAATTAATTAATTAATTAATTCAATTACTACATTTCACTAATCTATGAATGAATGAGTAATATAACTATACTCTGAAACCCTTCATATTAGGTACATGTTCTGTGAAACATTAAAGTAAGCATTCATTAAAATTATAATTCCGCTTTGTCATGGGTCAGTCTCCATTCTACATTTCTTAGAATAAGAATTTCAGTAAACAGGAGACTTAAAATGTTGAAAGATGATTAGCGGATTAAACTACAACAAGCAATTTGTGCCCACCCTTCAAATAAGGCCCTCATTTTCAATATTTTAGGATTCACTTGAGAAAATCAATTAGCATCACAGATAATTCTTAATCCCTTACAGTCATATTGATAATACTAATGGCAATTGTCTAGAATTCTTCCTATACCGTGTGTCCACAGGGTTTCGCACCATGGAATCAGAGCAACGTTAATTTATCCCAAAGATCAGCTCTTGCTTTTACGAAACATCCTAACACCAAACCCTATTATATTTATTTTTCTATGGCAATAAACGACTAAGGGCCAGTTCTACAAACCAAGGATAAAGCTATCCAGGGAATAAATACCCTAGAAACGATTGTTATAACAAAGGAAACTATGACAATTATACCTCGGATAGCTTATTCTAGGTATATACTTGCATTGTAGAATCGGCCCTAAGTCGTATTCAATTTGACATATGGTGTCAAATGCTACTTTAGCAGGTTAGGTTTTGCGTCAGTTTTGACACAGATTGACTCAAAACCTAACCTGATAACTTCGAATTTGACATCGACTTACAGTGCCACCCACATATTATTCATACGTTGTATAACCAAGACCATTCAAAAACGTTCGATCATTTCAGAAGGCACAATTTTTGGTCAATGCTTAGCAACCGTTTGACCATCAATTGTCACCGAAAGAGTAGATCTTTAAAATAAACTAGTATCACTCCAGCGCCATGGTGCGTAGTCTCGTGGACGCACGGTATATACTAAAATGTGGAGGGTGATAGTTATAACTCACGTAAACATGGAAGTGATACGTTCAAATAAAGGTGGCCAGAAGTTATGTTTTGGTGGTTACATGTACGTTGTACATAAACAATGTGGTAACAATATTCGTTGGCGGTGTTCTAAGTACAGTTCATTAAAGGTAAGCAACCACTTCTTAATTTATTTTTGTACAGTTGTACCCACAATTATACTGATCCATGAAGGTTAAGTCAAGAACGTGATAGTGTGAGATTTATTTACTAATTGTACCTACATCTTTTTTACAGTGCAGGGCGATTCTAATTACATCGGTGGAGATTGCAGATCCAGAGCTACGAGCGGAACACAATCACCCTGTTAATGCTACAGAACTTGAAGCTACAAAATGTATTCAAAGCATGAAGCAAAGGGCTAAAGATACTTTAGCCAAACCGCTCCAAATAATTGCTGACGCAATGGCAAACTTAGAAAATTCAACCCGTGCGGTAATGCCCGTAGAAGAATCGGTGAAGAGAACTTTCAGAAACCATAAAGGCGCTAACCTCCCAGACCCAATATCTCTACAAGAGCTTGTTATTGAAGGTACAGTATTTCTTACTTCCGTATGTTTCAGTATACCGGGAGTAACTGAGATTAGGTTCCCCCCCTTTATTTTCTTTATTTTTTAATGTAATGAATTCAAATTTGAAATGGTCTATATATGCAAAGGGCCCATCAAATCCAAATTTCATTAAAATCGGCCCAGCCAGTCACAACCTGAGGTTCGATTTTTTTTCACGATTAGAATACCTTCCACAGTGAAGATTTGGAAAAGTATGGGAAAGTCAACTCTCGTTATGTAGTCACTATGTACTATACATATTTAATTTCTTTTGCAGGCGACTGGTGTACGGGTAATTGTCTTTGCCACGGATGAATGCCTTTCCCATCTTGCAAATGCTACAGACTGGTTTGTAGATGGAAATTTTTCGCTAGCACCACCTTTATTTCTACAGCTGTATGTGGTCCGAGTGAAAGCGCAAGGGGTGTTTGTGACTTGTGCTTACGGTTTGTTGCAAAAAAAACCAAACCACATATGAAACCATGTTACAAGCAATCGTAAGCAATTGCGAACAAAGAAATCTCTACCCAGATCCTTCCTACATTCACATAGACTTCGAAAGAGCTGCAATTCAAGCAGTAAAAGCAGTATTCGGTGATCACATTGTGATAAGAGGGTGCTTTCATCACTTATCGCAAAGTACTCACCGAAAAATACAAGAGCTTGGTCTGGAGGGCAGGTACCGAGGAGATGAGGAATTTTCACAAGTTTTGTGGCATGCTAGACGGTTTGGGTTTCCTGCCTTTGGAAGATATTGCCAGAGGCATGACCTATTTGAAAGAAAACATCCCCGAAGGCGCCCAAGAACTTGTGAATTATTTCGACGCCACATACGTGTCCGAAACGTATAGAGTGGGAAACAACAACGGTAACATACGGTTACGAAATGTTGCTCCAGTGTTCCCAGAATATTGGAATGTTTATGTGACCACACTCCATGATGGTGAGCGGACCAACAATCAGACAGAAGGGTGGAATCATCGATTTTCCAATTTAGTTGGCAGAAGCACCCTAGTGTGTGGGTACTAATAAAAAAGATGAGGCAGGAATTAGCCGTCGATATAACTAAGCTACAGCGACAACAACTAGGACGATTGGCAAAGAAAACGAAAAGACCTGCTTATGTGATGAATCAGGAGCGGCTCAAAAATGTATGTGAGGAGTATGGCGAAGGTACCCTAAATTTAGAAAACTCTTTAGGTGTTAGTCATACTATTAGATTTTAGTAAATGTAAATATGTAGGTATATAAATAATTATGTAGTATTAAATTATTGTGTAAACTGTACTGTACTGTAGAAATATAAAAAAATAAAATAAATAACTATTAAATGTCGATAACTTATTTGATACGTGACACCGGCTCAACGCATCAACATGACCCATTTTATTACCTAGCCTGTGCTCTACTGTAAAATCGTAAGTTTCCAAAGTAAGAGCCCATCTGGAAATTCTTGGATTTATGTCTTTTTTGTCGAGCGTTAGTTTCAAACTATTACAGTCGGTTATAACGGTAAACGATATTCCGTACAAGTAAACATGAAAGCGTTCCAATGCATAAATGATACTTAAACATTCTAACTCGTAACTATGATATCTTGACTCGACATCTTTTGCGCGTTTACTAAAAAGTGCTATTGGATGGAATTTACCATCCTCTTGTTTTTTGCCTCAAAGTCGACCCGAAACCTAATGATGACGCATCGCAATGTAGCTGGGTTTCCACTTTAGGGCTGTAAATAACCAACACAGAAGCTGACACTAAACAAGCTTTTAAAATTTCAAATGCCCTAATTTGTTTTTCCCCAAAAGAAAATTCCGCCGACTTCTTTAACAAGTCATACAGTGATCTCGCTAATACTGAAAAATTAGGAATAAAACTAATTAGTCCAACAAAGCTATGTAACTCCTTTGTATTTTTCGGAATAGGGTACCGTGACACCGAATTAATAATCACAGGGGGACACGCCATTTTCATTTACGGAATATCCCAAGTATGTTACAGAAGTCATGAGAAAAACGCATTTATCTAATCTTGATTCTAATAAATTGTCTTTCATTAATTCGAGAACGTCAGCTAGAATTTTAATATTTTCATCGATTGTTTCGCTTGGAATCAAAATATCATCAAGAAACACACAAATTTTTGACTGGAGTATCAATTCCTTAAAAATTTTATTAATAAACCTCATAAAAATGGAAGAACTATTGCAACAACCAAACATCATTCGATTATACTCGTATTGATCCAACGGAGTAACAAAGGAAGTATATTTTCTTGAGTTTTCCGCTATAGCAATATGATGAAATGCGCTACGGAGGTCCAGTTTGGTAAAATACTTTTTCCCCTTAAGCTTGTCTAACTAAGGTATCAATAGACACGCAATTTCGTCACGGATGCAACGGTCGACCTAAGAAATATTAGCGCCCCAAAAACAAACATAAACGCCGACAAAAGGCCAGCGGCCGCGTAAACATTTAAGAAACACGCCGAACTAGAATTCGAAAAGTAAGCTTGGAAATAACGATCGCGAGCTCCGAGAACACAAAGACATGAGGCTTTCAGACATCCATTTAGAAAGGATTAAGCGAGTACCTGCCAAAACGAAGATATCCCCTCGGTAAGTTAGAACGCCTGCCCGGATTAAACACCGGCGATCCGCGCTTCGATTAGAAACATATAGCACGAATCGAATAAATTGCAGTTAATCTTAATACGCATATAGGCGTGTGTGGTATGCATAAACGCAGATTTTGATAAGGGAGACGATAGACAACATTAAAAAAGCCGCCGCGCTCAATTAAGGGCGCCAGGGGCAAATATAATTAAAATCCACCAAATCATCCCCCATATGAAATTATCGCGTGTCAACCCCCAGCAACCAGCCGTCCGGGGAAAAACAGTGGTAGTGGAATGCATTTAAAAGAAGGAAACGCCGCAGTAAACGGCATTCGATAGAACATTGTTCTCGAAGCAACTTCTCTCCTCCTGTTAGATCCTTGATCACAGGAGCTACACTCCTCCGCCACCTTCTGCTCGATCTTTGATCGCAGAAGCCAGCCTCCTCCATTAAGAGCACATCGCATCGCTGCCGTCTTCTGCTCCATCTTTGATCGCAGAAGCCCCACGTCTCGTCGCCGTCGCCTACTAGCAAAAGTAAGCCCTGGAAAGGATCCGCAGCCCACGAAGCCGATACCCCGGAAGGTCACCCGCGGCTCCGTCTCCAGCAGGTCCGCCTCACCTGCCGCCCCCGTCGGCTCGGCCTGGAATTCTTCCTCAGTCCCGAGGAAGAAGCGGAGTTCGAACAGCTGTGGGAGATGAGGCACGAGGCCTCAGCTCACCACCCGTTGCGGGAACTGCCCCCACGCCGCCCCCGTGACGCCGCTGTCTGCTCCACCGAAGGAAGGAACCCACGGAGGAACACCCGCCTACGCCTCTGCTCGCCGCTGCCGGTCGTGCCATCGTTCCGCCGCATCCCGGGAGCCAGACGCTTTTCGCGCCGATCCGCCCCCAGACGGACGAGAACGCGCGCACGCGGTAGTGTGACGTGTCCGGTGATGAGAAAGTGTTTTCCCCGGCCTCGCGAACTATAGACAAAACCGTCGGACAATATACACAGGGAAAAACTATAGCCGCCATGCCGGTTGTGTCGTGTACATATAGCCTTAGTTAGATTTAGATGTCTTGTATATAAGTATTTGTTTATTTGTGTTGTTCCATGTATTAAAGAGAACTCATTACGTAAACCTGCCTGGTGTATTTTGTTCCTCAGCCCTCTACCATTGGTCGCCACTCCCACATCCGCTGAGCTAGGTGGTGAAAAAAGGACTTTAGCCGCCATTTCTTAACCATCGCCACACCCTCAAGTGCGAGACGTGTAGCGAGTTGTGTTACACTATTGTAGTTTTACGATTAGCACAAGTAGTTCCTCAAAATGAAAATTGCAAGCTATATTTTGACAACTGGTTTTGCAGCTTACCATTTCAAGTTGAGTTAGCTAAATCAAAAATATGGAGCTTGGGTACAGTACGTCAGAATAGGCTCAAGGACTATGATTTAGAAACCGATACAGTGTTGAAGAGACAAGGTTGTGGATCTGTATCTGAAAGGAGATGTACAATAGACGCCGTTCAATATTCATGCACAAAATGGTTTGATAATCGATGCGTAACTCTACTGAGCAATTTTGCAGGTGTAGAGCCTCTTCATAGCGTAAGGCGGTATGATAGAAAAGTTAAAAATTACCAACAAATTTCGTGCCCAAGTTCCGTTGTAACTTATAACAAGTTTATGGAAGATGTTGATCTCGTCGACTCCATTATGGCACTTTATCGAATTACAATAAGATCGAAGAAATTGTATCATCGATTGTTTTTCCACATTTTGGATTTGATGTGTGTAAACTCCTGGTTTCTGTATCGGCGAGATCTGAAGGAAGGTGATCAACCGATGCCATATCTCGATTTCAAAACCTATATGTACGAAGGTCTATTGAAAGAGAATAAATCGCCTAAAAAACCAGTTGAACGTCCTTCCACGACATCCATAACAACGATGTACAAAGAAAAACAGAAGCGTGGACGTACAGCAGTTATTCCAAATCCCGATGTTCGGCTAGATAAATTTGCACATTTTCCCATATTTGTGGAAAAAAGGGAAGATGCAAGAAGCCTGGCTGTAAAGGTATACCAAAGGTGAAATGTTGAAAATGTGAATGGTACTTGTGCTTTACCCCAGGGTCAAACTGTTTTTTTGAGTTCCATACGGTAAACTAGATTTTTTTTTTTTTTTATAATTTACGACTATGTAGTTGCTAACCACCTAATGGTTTAAATTCAATATTCTGTTTGTATTTTCAAAACTATTATATTTTTTCAAGTTCTAATGTATGACTATATAACACCTGTATGCATATTGTTGCCTCTAGGCAACATAGCGTAATTAGCGTAATTAACTAATTAGGGGCCAAAATTTTTGCATTTTATAGCTCCAGAATGATCACTCATTCATTACAAGTTCTCAAAAATTTAAGTCAATAAAAAAAAGACATGCAGTAGAGGGTTAAGTTCAGGACGAAGAGATGACTGCGGGTTAATATTATAATTTTTATGAATCTCATTAGTTTCCAACACATTTCATTTAAGCCCCTTATTGTAAACATGAAGGATATCAAAATTGGTGGAGGAATTGAAGGAATGATTTGCAAAAGCTGCTAAATTACTCGAAAAGTTTCAGCAAGAACAGCTGACATATAAGTGAGTATTTAAAAGTACACATTTCTAACATATCTTTTGAATTCCTTACACGTTGTAGAACTGGTACCGAAGAGGAACATTCTGAGTTGGGTACTCTGTTAGACCAGCTAGGAGGATACGTTGACGCCAGTAATGTACCCATTACTCAGCAATACAATGCTGATACGTTGGAGGATGAAAATGATGATGAAGAAGGGCATAAGGATCCACGTCTGATACCCCAGGAGGTAACACAGGCTACAACACCAACACCGCGTGGTAATAAAGCCCAAAGCAGACATGAAAAACAAATTGCCGATTTAGAAAGAGATAAACTCTTAGCTCAAACAGGTAATCATTACAGACGGTACAGTGAAATGGTGTATAAAGTGTTTGTATTTTATATAGCAGATAAAGCTCCAGGACCCCGAACATGCAGGAAAAACGACAGTACCCTGCCGCCCGAAATGAGCTCATCAAAAGAAAACAGGATCTCGATCATCAAGTTGAAGTAAAGCGATTAAAATTAGAAGAAATAAAAATGGAGATTGGCGCTGAAATTCAACGTCAAAAACTAGCTTTGGAGAGTGACAAGACTGCAGTTCGAAAAAGAAAAAATGAGGATTGCCGAAGCAGAAAATGCGCGACGCGATATGCAGCAGAAAGAAATGCACGAACTATTTATGATAGCTAAAAAATAAAAAAGTTGTAGAAGTGTTATGACTTTTTACTGTAATCAATTTTATGATAACAATACAAAATCCAACAATCGTTGGAAAGATTTTATCAGTTTCGGAAGACTTGTTTGGTAATAATAGTTACCAAATTTATTCTAAATATTCCTGAATACTAGGCGGTAAACACTGGAAATACTCAGAAACTTGGCTTCCATTCATACAAATATGGCAGTTTACTAAAAATGCTGCAACATAATACTGCATTTTTACATGTTGCAGGTACAGCTTTTGTTCTTTTTTTTTAATCAACGCACGCAAATAATTGAATTATCTTCCCAAAACCGTATTCAACACTCACACGTAAACTTGAGATGTCTTTGTTGGATAATTAATTGTTGCCGCTCATTTTAGTGGAGTAGATCTGGCGAAAAAAAAACGAAAAACGAACTCTCTCTTTTCGAATTTTTTTTGTGATGTCATAGAGTCGGGGTTCCTCTTTCAGATGATCACTATGGGAAGACTACCGGTGGTGCGAATGGGGGGGGGGGGGGGGGGGATTAACGTTCAAAGATATGGGGAAACGGGTTTTTCGCGAATAACTCGCTGAGTTGCATTCCGATCGGAACAATTTATAGAAGATGAAATAAAAAGCTCGCCAATACAAACAAAATGAACTTTGGTTGGTCGAAATCGGTCCAGCAGTTCGCGAGATATTGCGTTTTGAAGGTCGAAAAACTGCGCCCGGAATTTCGCCGCGGCGGGAACCCTCTGCGGGCCGTGTTCGCGTTTTTCGCGGGGAAGATATTGACCTAGCGACTTTCTTTTTTTTCTGTTAAATAATCACAATCAAAATAGTTTGTCCAAATTTCAAGTCGCTAGGTCAATTAGGAGGGGAGGGGGAGGGAAAACAATAAAAAAACTTTGACCGGGGCGAACTTTTTTATTTATTGGCCGATCCGGGTCATCCAAACTGGAAAATCTTCGTTAATTTTTTCGCTACAAGATTGAGTCGGGAGTGACCAAGATTTTCGCGAAAATGGGTAAATGGCGGGCAATTTTCCGATTTCGAAAATTTTATTATTTTCGCGGTGAAGGAGTGGAGTGGGAGACAATTTTTTTTGTCACCAGATTGAAATTTTTTTCCTTTGAAAATGAGCCCCCTAAGAACCCGGTAGGACAATTATTAAGGGAGGGAGAGAGGTGAACGCGTTTTTCCCTGTAAAAGAGCAAGGGATAGCGCTAGCGACTTCGGGCAGGAGACGTATTCTCGAATCTCGGCCGACGGGTGTCGCATGCGACTTTACGTCATTACGAATGAATTTGTTAAATTAGTATTTTTGAAAGCGAGCACGCGACAATTGCCGAGCACTCATCGGTCGAGTTACACCGAGCGGTGGGTGAACACTCGAATTTGCATGTCGAGTGATCGCCATTTCTCAGGTGGTTGTTTAACGGCTGGCGGTTAATAGTATTTATAATGTCAAATAATATAAATAACGTGTATACTAGTGGGGAACAGCGATCTATGCTGGCGCAATTGATGGATACAAAGCCGCATCTTGTGAGTGGGCAATTTTCGGCAGGATTTACTTTTAAAAGTGCCCAAAATGAGTGGCAACAAATTGCCGAAATCCTGAATGCAATTCCTGGGGCCACAAAAGATTGGAAACATTGGCGAAAGGTAGGTTGTAATGAGTGAATTTATAAGAGCATCATTACTGCTATCAACATATTTTATTGGGTTGTAGACATGGCAAGACTTGCGAAGCAAAGCCAAGTCAAAAAATCTGGTGTGATACACTCACACAACTTCCTTTTACAGTGTTCTTATAATTAGTCAAAATTTTCATTTTTAATTATTAACCATTTGTCAAAAATTTTCGAAAAATTACAAATTCTACAAAAACGGTACAAAATCGAGTGTTAGTTGAAGAGACAAATTTTATCTAGAATTTTAAGGTGAATTCAAAAATGTAATAATATACCGGGTGTTTTGTTTAAAATAGGAGTTAATAAAAAAAATAGAAAAAAAAACAAAAGAAACCCACTTTAGAAGTATTCAACTGGAAAATCACCTATCTCACATCAATACACATTAAAAATGTAAGAAAAATGTAAAATTTAAAAAAAATCGTTAGAGCCGTTTTTTGAAAAAATCGAAAAAAACTGAAAAATCACAAGAGTAAACACCTACTTCCGGTTATGCGATTTTCTTCAAAAGCTTGCTGTCTCATCTACATAGTACACAAAACTTATATATGAAGTTTCAATGCCATACCTCTTTTCGTTTTTGAGATATTCTGTTCACAGACACACACACAGACAGACACACAGACACACAGACAGACAGACAGACAGACCAATGAAAAAAAATATGTTTTTTTGGGATCAGGGGACTCTAAAACGTGAAGATCTGTTGAAAACTCAATTTCGAATTTTTGGGGTGAATCCAATACTTCCTTTATAGTAGTAAAAGGAGGTAAAAGGGCTGCACAATGTAGCTACATGGGTCGTACAGGAGGTAGTAAATCAAGCCAAAAGATATTAGATGAGGTAGATAGCACCGTTATAAATATAATTGGGCCAACGGTAACCAATGGAATTGACATTCCGGAATCCGTGGTGACCATTGTAAGTTAAAGCAAATATTAAATGTAAATATTTTATTAATATCTTATGTTACTTAAAATCTTCAATAGACACTTGACGAACATAGTAATCCTGCAAAATCGTCATCTGCATCTGATGAAACTGCAGCAAGATCTAGCCCTGCGGCTGCCTATTTATCAACAACGGCTCTGCCTGCCTTGGCACCTGCAGCTATCGCTGCACCTATGTGTGCAGCTATGGCTGCCTCTTCATCGGTACCTGCAGCTACATCTACCCCTGCATTTACAGCAAATGAAAGTAAAAAAGTAAAACAAAAACTATTTTCACATGGAGGTAAATATATAATACATTGTTTAATTGCAGTCATACTATATTTATTTTTTGTTGTTAAAGTTACATCAGCTAAGAGACTGGAAAATGATATTGCATGTAGCAACGCTTTCCAAGATGTGGCGGAGAGAAAACTGTCGATAAAGGAACAGTATTATAAAAAAAAATGGCGCTATATAAACGTGACATCCGAGCAAAGGAGCATTTTAGGAAGGAGTTGTTAGTTCTCCAAATGCGCACAACTATTGCGCAAGAAAACATTGCAAGTGCTCTCAAAAGCAATAAACTGCCATAAATTAATACCTATTTATTTGCGCAATTTTAGATTTCAGTGTTTTGTTTTCTGTAAATATTATATTAGAGACCCCTGTGAAGTTGGCACCCCATTATCGAAAAAATGAATTTTTTTTAGAGTTACGGATTCCTTTCGAAAAGTTCTAGAGTTCCTGATAGTTTTCAAAAATAGTTCTGGACAAATGGAACCGAAAAAACGATTTTCAAAAAATGGGGTGCCAACTTCACGGCGCACCTCATTTTCGAAAAAATCAATTTTTTTTCGCAGTTCTGAGTAGTCCTCGGTGAGTTCTATAGTTCTCAACCCATATAAGCAATAGTTCCGGCCGCTACCCTCGGAAAAAAATATATATATTTAAAAAAAGTAGCACCCCATTTATGAAAAACATGAATTTTTTTTAGAGTTCCGGATTCCTTTCGAAAAGTTCTAGAGTTCCTGATAGTTTTCAAAAATAGTTCTGGACAAATGGAACCGAAAAAACGATTTTCAAAAAATGGGGTGCCAACTTCACGGCGCACCTCATTTTCGAAAAAATCCATTTTTTTTCGCAGTTCTGAGTAGTCCTCGGTGAGTTCTATAGTTCTCAACCCATATAAGCAATAGTTCCGGCCGCTACCCTCGGAAAAAAATATATATATTTAAAAAAAGTAGCACCCCATTTATGAAAAACATGAATTTTTTTTAGAGTTCCGGATTCCTTTCGAAAAGTTCTAGAGTTCCTGATAGTTTTCAAAAATAGTTCTGGACAAATGGAACCGAAAAAACGATTTTCAAAAAATGGGGTGCCAACTTCACGGCGCACCTCATTTTCGAAAAAATCCATTTTTTTTCGCAGTTCTGAGTAGTCCTCGGTGAGTTCTATAGTTCTCAACCCATATAAGCAATAGTTCCGGCCGCTACCTTCGTAAAAAAATTAGCAACCCATTTATTAAAATTTTTTTTTTTAATTTCTGGTAGATTTTGAAAAGTTCTAGAGTTCCTGCTAATTGAAATTTTTTAATCACCATTCTTTTACGAGATATGGCGTATAGCGTGATTTCAAAAATGCGAAGTTGCAAGTTTTCTGAGAGTTCCAAGAGTTCTGGAATGAGTTCTGGGTAGATGATCGAAAGTTCTGACGATAATTCTAATGACTTTTTCCGATACAACTAAAAACGAGCAATTCTCTAACCAAATTTCTAATGTTTTTCTACAAGGAATCGACCAATACCAATGGGCTTCTATCTTTTAGATACACTCTGTATAAGAAAAATATGATTGATGCTTGTGTTTCTTGTGTTCTTTATTTATCGGTTCTTGCCATGTTTCTCGTGTGGGCTTGTATGTTTAGTACATTTCGATACGAGTGCGAAAGTGAGGCAATTATAGGCGCAGGGCCTACGGCACCGAGCTGTGTCTATGCCTCGGCTACGGTTCGTTCTGAAAGAATCGCACTCGCCCAATCACCTTATTTCGCACTAACATCGAACAGTATTTTTTATAACAAATGCATGAAAAAGTTGCGTTCAAATGGGTGCAGAGGTGAAGCCATGGACGAAACTAAATCCCGCGGAGTGTGGAGCTCTGTAGGATACGATTCATGCTAAAAACATCACGTCAGCTTTGGTAGGACAGTAGACTCGTAATGCGTGCAATAATGTTTCATGTTCACACTGCCTACTGAAACGTCAGAAAAGTACCAGATTATGGGAGCCCCACAGCCCGAATAAAGCAACCTTTTCATGCATGCATTATAAAAAAAATTTGTCATCTCCAGTTGAACATTTCTATAATTTTTGTGGTTTCTATTCCAACCATAAAGATCCATGAACCTCAATAGTGATTACATACTATTGAGAAAATTTCACTGATTATTGCACACAACTGATAACATCCAATGAGAACCATGCATTTTTTGAAAATCGACCAATCCCGAACTGATTACCTGATAAGCTCGCTAGGGAAACTTATCAACCGATAAGCTCCCTAGTGCTAATTATCGACCCCGTAGATGGTGTCATAATTAGAAGTAGAAATGCAAGAAACAAGCAATTTGAGTTTTTCGGCATTATTAGATCTATTTTAAATCATAATTCGTATACGGTTTTGTATAATAATCTTCAAAATATGAAAGCGGGCGACACACTTACATATAATTTTGCTCGTGCCAAGAGTTATCGTGGTGGTTGCCCTTAGAAAACTGCCCTCGGCCAAGCTCTCGGGACAGTTTTCATTGTAACCAGCACTCGACCCTTGGCGTGTGTCAAATTGTCGGTAAGTATGTTTCGCCCATGTTATACTACTATTGAAAATTACTGGAATTGTCAATGAGTACGGTATGATAAACCCATAATTGGAAATAGTAATTAGTAGTGCACTCGGTTCATTGGTTTTTCAGTGTCTTGGTTTGTAATTCGGATCAAATTTTATCAATTCGGAAACTACTTCTGAATCAAATATGGCGTCTCTAAACTACAGAATGTAGTACTCGAAACTACATCGCACGCAAATGACGGCTAGAATCAGCTGGACGAAAGAGTATGGTGTACACCCAGGATGCGCCACGAGGATGCTCGATTTTGCATCCCGTTTTTTAACTTTTCTGTTTTTAGTTTTTGTTTTAATTTTTTTATTTTTTATTTTTTTTTTTAATTTAAAAAACAATTCTTTTTTTAAATTGCTTTTAGTTTTTTTTTCATTTTTAATTTTTTTGTTGGTATTTTTTTCAATTTATTATTAAATTTTTCCATTCTACTTTTTCATTTCTTATGGTTTATAAGAATAAAAGCAGATCATAGACTATGGAAGAAATATCCATACGAAGGTATTGGAATTGCACTACTCTAGTAGAATAAGTTGCATTTGAATCCAATAAGAGCTGAAATCTACAGCAACGTAACCTAATTGAAAAAGAGATTATAACATAGAATATATTTACGTGTAATATGTTTACAAAGACATTATAGTATGATTTATTTCAACACGTACATTAACACATGCGGTACGATTTCAGTACTTGCCTCTAATTCGGTCCGTTTCGCTGTCAAATCATTATACTGATACCAATGTGGATTAGCATTCACTATAGCTACGTAGTGTTCAGCATCTTTCTGATACGATGCTGCCCCGGCCAATTCGTAATTTTTTGCGCCTACACTTATCTGCTTAGCAATAGAGCTCAACTTATACATCTTTGTATCGATGTTCATGCTATGGAGGTAATTTGGATCAGTCAGGACACTGGTGTCTATAATGAGATGTGGTCCGTAAGACTCGGTTATAACATACGCGGATTTACAACCTTTGCATGCTGTACGTGACCCACTTAACACGTCATCGATCGCATTTTGAACAAACCCAAGACCACTCTTAAAGAGTATGTCAACGTTGACGCTAATTGTTGAACATGGACGAATATTTTCCGACTTACATGTAGTGCAATATTTGCGTCTGGACAGACTCGGTGGATTGACAAAAAGTTTTTCAGCGAGGCCAGCAGCATTACATTGCGCATCCATGGAACGAAAATTTGGGGTAAATGTTGTAATTTCAAACATTCCGAGGTTAATGAGGATATCTGCTCTTTCGACGTTATCTTGCTGGTATATTTTGCCACGCGACAGGATAATCTGCGCCAATCGCATAGTCGGTCCAGAGAGGCAGATAGTTCATCAGTTTACTGATTTTATCAGCAGCAGCAGGATTATAGAATGCGTTGACGACATCACCACCTAGGGAACCTGAAGCAGCTGCTTTTGCTTGACTCAAAATACAGGCGCTCCATTCTTTCCACGATTGAGACGTTTGAACTTCCTCACTTTCATATTCATCGATATCGTCAGCATTCTCATCGATTACTACACCCTTTACGATGTTATTCGCATCCTGCAAGCAAAGCTCAGATGGAACGTGCAAGCCGCTTTGGTCTCGACCCACTTCTTCGCTCAGAGCCACGGTGAGGACAGATTGCAAAAATCTGGCAAGTTCTTCGAAATCCTGCATTTTGTACGCATGGGCCATACTCCTCATATAAAATTGGCGAATTTTGCTGTGTTTTTTTCGAAGACAGTCCCACCTGGAAATCATTGCGATGAAGTGGCTGACATCAAGTCGCAGGAAGCATTTTACTGCAATAGTCGGAGTCTGCCTGACGATTAAATCATAGCAAACTTGCATGTAATGCTTCAAATCTTGACAACCGCAAAATGTTCCCGCCAAAGCTAATAAAATTGCACTACCGAAATCAGTGACAACCATACGAGGTACAGGAGCACCATTCAAACGTATGTCTGTTAAGAAAGACATAATGAATGCAGAGTCCTGCCTTGTCGAAACCATTTGAAAAACGGGAATACTCCTTTCAGAAGTAACTGATAAGCACTGGTACAGGAATATGTGTGGCGACTTCTCCCCATTGGGCAGTTTTATTCTTTTCCCTATGCCGCCAGTTGCATCTACAGTCATGTACCATCTATTTTTTCCAGCTACTTTCCTATCTAGCTTACACATTTCCATTTGCTCTTCACTCCAGTACTTGCAATAAAAAGGGTCTGCGCCTATATAACGAATGCTAGCGACATGCTGATCATATTTTGCTAGCATTAAATTATTAATCGGATCGGTATTACATAATCTCAAGCGCTGCTCTAGTTCCTGCTGTTTCGCTTTACGTAAAACGGTTGCATCGTACAAAATAGGTGGAATTTTATCGCCAAATTCCATAAGGCGAGTTGCCTCTGCATTTCGCCAGACGGCGGCAGTTTTTTTTATTATCGACTAAGGTACCGCCCACGTGTTCCCTGAGGTAACCCTTCAATTGGCGTTTACGTTTGTGCGGGAATTTTGAGTCAATGCCCGTCGTCGTACATTCAAACACCGCATCCCTTTTTTACGCGGTTTTTCATACAAATAACCTTTCAAAGAACCACCACACTCTTTACACGATGCGCTAAACCGTGCAAAACAGCTAGCATCCGAACGAGTATACACCCTACAGGTTTTGAATGAAAAAGCGCAAGGCAGTCGTGTCTGGTCCCAAATTCTGTCAGCGAAGACGTGTGACCATGCACCTGACTTCAGAGCAATGTATTTTCTGCCACCATAGTGTTTTGTCTCAGGTTTCATCTCGGCCCACCGATCTGCAGAAAGTATCAATCGAAAATTCTGAACCTTACGACCGCCTGTAGATTCTGTACTCTTATTGTCGGAATTGTCGGTATTGTTCGATGTATCGTTATCATTTATGAATGACGCATCGATTGCGCATGCCTCGAGAACGCTAGTAAGTATTCGTGAACGGTCATTTTTCAGAATAGTATAAACATGTTTGGGAGTTATATGAAACCCTTTCTCTGCCATTTTATCTGAAATTATTCTGTACACAGGATTTGACGGAGGAAACGGGCTGCCCTTAGAATCTACGGCCCTGAATTCCTCGTCTGTGAGAATTAACAGAAGTTGTTCTCTGTCGTAGATCCTGTAGCGGTATGTGTAAGCTTACACTGAAACGCAGTACTATCCAAATGCCTGGAACTCCGAACACTATAAAACTCAGCACAAACTTACGCGTGCGACGAACTCACTAACTCAGTAATATAGCACGATACACGTGTATCGTGGTAACATAGGTATCAATCGCTCCCCTCCCTATGACCTAGACGTGATCTCGTAAAAGAATGGTGATTAAAAAATTTCAATTAGCAGGAACTCTAGAACTTTTCAAAATCTACCAGAAATTAAAAAAAAAATTTTTTAATAAATGGGTTGCTAATTTTTTTACGAAGGTAGCGGCCGGAACTATTGCTTATATGGGTTGAGAACTATAGAACTCACCGAGGACTACTCAGAACTGCGAAAAAAAAATGGATTTTTTCGAAAATGAGGTGCGCCGTGAAGTTGGCACCCCATTTTTTGAAAATCGTTTTTTCGGTTCCATTTGTCCAGAACTATTTTTGAAAACTATCAGGAACTCTAGAACTTTTCGAAATGAATCCGGAACTCTAAAAAAAAATTCATTTTTTCGATAATGGGGTGCCAACTTCACAGGGGTATATTAGAGGCTACATTTTGGTTTGTGCAATTTTTTAAATTGTTTTTCTTAGAATTGATTATTTTAAAAGAGAATAAATTTTAATTTGTAGAATATGTTTTACTGGTTTTTCTTACAATGTGTTTTTGGAGGAGGGATTAGTATTATTATTTCTTAAGCCTATGTTACATTACATAACATATTTAAAAAAATACAAATCATAAGAAAGAGCTGTCTACAATTATTACAGTATGCTTAGCTCAATAAAGTCTTACTGCATAAAGTAGCGATTTACAATTCGCTGTCTGAATTGTCTACCAGCAGCCAGTTCAGGATGAACACGTCCTAATGGTTCTGCCTGTACATTATCCAAAATATTATTATCAATTATGCCTAAATCGTTGTCTTCATTTAAGTCATCCTCTGGTTGCGGAATATTATTTACTATGCACATGTTGTGTAGCACTACACAGGCATTAATAATTTTTGCTGCACGTTCAGGATGATAATGTAGAACTCGATGCTTCAGCAGGCATCGGAAGCGCATTTTCAAAACCCCATTGCGACATTCTATTGTGCAACGAATTCTTGTTAAACAACGATTATATTCAAACTCTGGGGTTCCTTCTTCGGCATTTTCAAATGGTGTCATAAGCCATGTGCGGAGTGGATATCCTGAATCACCTAAAATATACAGGGTAAATAGAGTTTTTTTAAATTAAGCGCTATTTACCAATTAAATAAAAATCTTTATGGCCTCTAAATTCCGCCATATGAAAGCATCATGAGTGCTTTCCGGATATCGTGCATTCACATTTAATATTTTTAGAGTAGAATCACATATCTGAAAATCATTATGTACATGATATTGTCCTATTAATGCATACGGAAACTTACTAGTTGTACATTTATGGAATGGTATCGTTTCCTATTTACATAAATATGTTCAGGATGATATTCGTCATTGTTGGGAGGTGCAACAATTGCAACATGGGTACAGTCGATACAACCAGCAACCCCAGGAAAATCAAATTTATTGTAAAACCTGCATAGTAAAATATTTCAATACCTACTAAATAACTGTACATAAATATTTATTTATTACTTACTGTGTCCTCACTGCTCCCAATTCCTCCAAGTTCTGTGGAAATGCTACCCACAGATTAAAAATTTCTGGACGATTTAAAATATCACTGATTTCAGCAATACATCTGCTAACAGATGCTTGACTCAGTGCCATATGGATATTGTAGCCAGTATCCATTTGGTAGCTACCCCCAGCAAAAATAAAATAAATATCCACTATGTAGAAAACTTGAAGAACCTCAAAAGCAAGCGGATTTTGTGTATGGAAGTTTTATGTGTACTTACTTTAACAGTAGGGTTGGGGGATTTAGAAATGGTTCTACCATATTTATCAATTCTCTGCAAAGATCTTTATATAACCTATAAATTTTTACGAACTGACGATCAGAAAGATCGAAAGGGTCCACTCATGCTCTAAAAATTCGCCACGGCCGTTCCGCTAATATATCTGCCTCTTCCAACGCAGGTAAGACATGTAATTGCATTACTTGTTCCATACTACACACAATAAACTTCAAAAACTTTGAAATCACACGCAACACAAACAATAACTAAACGTCAAAGAGGTTATGACATACAACCTCTAAACACCGAACGATTGAACTATTTTCACTACAACGCATGCGTACTGTGCAACGGGCCGCAAATCCAGGCGTATGCGACATTAAATTCGACTATCTTTCGAGAATAACAAATTTGTCTACTAGTCGAATTCCGCCGTTCGACAATCTTCGTGTTCGACAACTGTCGAACGGTTTCGAGAATACGTCTCCAGGGCTCTTTCTCAAGGGTAATCAATTCCCTTTCATGGTTTTTTTTATCGCAAAGCGCTATCTTGATTAGGGGCTGCACGCGCGCGAACTATGAAAGGGAATTCCACTATGTTAAGTGTATCGCGTTATGTGTTGACAGTTCAACGTAAAGCGCCAATTTAAAAACCTTGCGTTTGAAAAGTGTCCCAACTAGAGATTCCGTATACGTATACGTACTAAACATATGTATACGTAATCCCTAGTAACTTGTCAGATAATGCTTGTAATTTCTTAAAACACGCTTGATTATTATGTCATAGTCAAAAATGTTTTCTCTTCAATAACCAAATTTTTAAACAAAATACAGGTTTACCCATGGGAATAATCTTTCTCCGCTTTTGGCTGAAATATTTCTTTCAAATTTAAAAATCAACCACATCTTCACGAACCCTTTAATTAAAAAACACTTTATGTACTATAGGAGGTATGTCGATGACATCTTTGTTGTTTTCGACGGCAACGACTCTAATCTTGTTAATTGTCACAGCTTTTTGAATTCAGTTCATAACAATATCAAATTTACAGTTACACAGGAAACCGAAAAGGTTTTTAACTTTTTGGACTTGTCCATCGCTAGGAATGATCATTCTCTCTCCATTGGTATTTACAGAAAACCCACTACTAGAGACAATGTTATTCCATTTTGTTCCTTTCACCGTATGTCACACAAACTTGCTGCCTTCGTCTTTATAACTTACCACTTAACCAGGGTTCTTTTAATAATGAACTTCAAAGTCTTCAAATTATTTATCATATAGCTTTTAATAATGGTTACCCTCTTGAACTTATTAAAAAACTTCAAATAAATTTTTTTCTGCTTATAAACCTATACTTTACACTACATTCACTCCTATAATGACTACTAATAAAATTTATCATTCTCTTCCTTACATTGGTCCTTGTTCTCCTCAATTCCAGAATATTTTTAAACAATTCAACTTAAACATTTCATTTTCCTCCAAACATAATGTCAAATCTTATCTTGTCAATACTAAAGACAAAATCACCATTTTAGATCAGTCTGGAATATATAAACTAAATTGTGGAGATTGTGATGCTTCTTACGTGGGTCAGACGGGCAGGAGGTTTAAAACTAGATTCAATGAACACCTCACTTGTATTAAAAACAATAATTTAGCTATTTCTGCGTCAAAATCTGCTTTTGCAAATCATATTATCGACTCCGGTCATTCCTTCAATTCCTCCACCAATTTTGATATCCTTCATGTTTGCAATACGGGGCTTAAATGAAATTTGTTGGAAGCTAAAAATTACTATGGCCTGCATATAGGGAACACCTCCTGTAGCCACCTATTGTGAGAATTTAAAAGCATTTAGTATGTTTCTTAGCTCAAATGTCAAAATCTGACGTTTAACTTTAAAAGGTTAGTTGCACCATGAAATCTCAGTTTGTTTTTGTTGAAATTTAACACAATTTCTAATAAATCAATACATAAAGTAAGTTTATTTGTGGAAGTTTTAATCAACGGTCTTGCAGATAAATTAATCGTAGCAAGGGTCGGGAAAACTGCAGAATCTGGGGATACAGTGCCTATATAAAGGCACTGTATGTGGGGCCACTTCCCCTGCTATTGGTAATATTAATTATTATTAACCGTGTTTCTCTAGTAACCATAACCAAAATTATGTATTGACTTTTGTTTGAAACGTGTATTTGGAAAAAATTATAAATATTCCCAATGTATCTTACTGTAGTATTAACGTTAAGAAAATTATTGTCACCGGATTCTTTTTAATTTAAATGAACTAGTCGCTGTAACAGCAAATATTGGGATAGCTCGCAGAACATTCATCTTTTCAAAATTTGTGGGATATAAATGCATTCTTGTTAAATATCGAACAGATTTAACTGGTAATCCCTTCTGTAAATTATATAATAATACGTTGAATTAATTTTCCATTCGAGGAATACATATCACGTTCTAAAAACAAATTTTAAAGCACGAGTATAATTGAATAGCAAAAATAGTGGTAGTGGCGAAAGAAAAGGATGCTCAATGTAATTTCTAATTGATCCCCCACTTAACATTTTAAAAAGTGCGACATTAGATGAAAAATTGTCAGTTACCAGTCGTAACACAACAAAACCACAATCAGTTAAAAGTTGCAGAAATTACCACTGTTAACAAGCTGCTGTGGTTCGAAATGATTTTTACATGAGGCTGTAATTTTAGAGATAGGTGCAATAAAAATGTAGTTAACATGCAACATGTAGTGTTTTTACAAAATCCTTGTAAAAATTCAAGCCATTGCTGCCGAACACACAATTCACTTGACAGTTGGCACTACCCATTTTAAAATTTAGTAGAATAGTTTCACAACTAAGGATGTACACAGAGCTGGACTAAGTGTGGAGTGAAAGTTAAAAAGTTTTTCGGCGATAACAAGAAGAGCTGAACTGTTACGATAATGATAACCTTATGGGTGCCAATGGTTAACTGCACAGCTTGTTTAACCTTTATCGGCAGAAATCCGCAAGGAGTTTGTTGTGAAGGTTGCAAAAAACAATACCATGCTTCTTATGTGGCAAGAAATTACGATATTATTATACCGGGGCTACTATAGAAATGTTCCCAATGTGCAAAGAATTGTCTGGTGCTTGATATTGCAGGTGTTCAAAGTCTGGTTGAGATAAAACTGTTTTGTAATTGGGTATTTATACTGTAAAAAGGTTAAAATAAAATATAGCTATTAAGGCAACTAGTGTTTTACAGAGGATTTAAAAATCGAGGTCGATCATGTTAAAATTCGAGCGAAGCGAGAATTTTATGATCGACCGAGATTTTTAAACTGTAAAACACGAGTTGGCTTCAATATTTTTACTACAGCCGAGGAGTTTGTTAGCTTAAATGCCCTAGGGGCTTCGCCCCTCTCCAAAGCGGCCCTAGGAGCTCCACCCCTCTCCAAGGGGGCCCTCGGGACTCCGCTCCTCTCCAAGGGGGCCCTTGGGGCTCGGCCCCTCTCCAAGGGGGCCCTCAGGGCTCGGCCCCTCTCCAAGGGGGCTCTTGCAGCTCCACCCCTCTCCAAGGGTGCCCTCAGGGCTCCGCCCCTCTCCAAGGGGGCCATCGGGCTCCGCCCCTCTCCAAGGGGACATCGGGGCTCGGCCCCTCTCCAAGGGGGCCCTCAGGGCTCGGCCCCTCTCCAAGGGGGCTCTTGGAGCTCCACCCCTCTCCAAGGGGGCCCTCGGGGCTCCGCCCCTCTCCAAAGGAGCCATCGGGCTGCACCCCTCTCCAATCGGGCACTCGGGGCTCCGCATACAAATCGGTCCGATATAATAACTGTACTTTTAATCTTCACAAATAAGGTTTTATAACCTCTTAAAGTACTCCGTGCTTTAAATGGAATGGCGTGTTTTATAGACAACATAAAGCACGCCGCATATGACCCTTGGAAACAGTTTAAAATCACGGCTGTAGAAAAAATAAATAAAATTATATTCAATACCTACTTTTAACAAGCAGAGTACTAATAAGTGCTATAACTATTTTGATTGTTAGAATGGCATTTAAGTTGTCAATACATTTTCAAAGGTGACTTTTAATCTATTCATATTTGAATTTTCGACATTGGAAAAATAAGCATTTCTATAGAAACAACATATGCTATTGTATTCCAAATGTCAAATATTTAAATTTGCCGCCATAAATAAAATACGTTTCAGTATTCATTACTAGATGTCTCTAGGTGGTTCCCTATTAAGGTCACTATATCAATAAGGTACCGCCATTAGTGATTTTTTATATCTATCCTTGTCGCACAATTTTCTCCAACTGGGGATAAAAACACATAACCTAACAGATTCCTCACTTTACAAGTGCCATTACACCAAAAAGAAAATCCCCAAAAACTAGTGTCTTCCCTATTGCACTTGGGAAATTTGTATTTGTTATCCTTATCTCACAATTTTCTCACATTCTCAAGCGAGGAATGGAATGGCGGTACCTTATTGATATAGTGACCTTATTCCCTATCATGGATATATTAGTACAGGATACGTTCACTACATGAAAACGTACGTCGAATCTTAAAATAACATATCACGGAGTACGGTACCTTCCCTCATTTCATTCTAACCTGTATCACTTTTTTCTCTCTCCCTTTAGACGTATTTCATACATTGTTTCGTACGCTTAATTTTGAAGTTTTGAAATGAAAACGTCAGAAGTGTCATTCAATTTCACAGTTTATTCTTCGAAAATTGAACTTTAGCAATGAGAACGTGCATAAGTTGTTCTATTTCTTGTAATTCTTCAAGCGAAGACCTATCTTTTCACCGGTGTGTTAAGTAGATAGTTTGTTTAATTAAAACCTTCTCTAAAAAATGATTTCAGTTTTTTTATTGATATTCATATCCCTCATAGCATTAGGAATGGAATGAATATCAAAAAAGTTCCCTATCCAAGCTTAAGGATTGATGCACAATGCACAATCAAATAAACACGGCTATTTATTTAATAACCAACTGTTTTAGACTAAAATGCAGAATCCGAGGCCAATTACACTGCTAACTCTTTTCCTTATAATTTTGGTTATGGTTAGTAGAGAAACAACATTAAATAATTATTAATATTAACAATAGCAGGGATATTGGCCTCGGATTCAGCATTTTCCCATTTGTTGCATGTATCAAAGTTCTGCTTCTTTTTTATTTATTTATTTATAATGTTAGACGGCTGAGCCGATAAAACATCAATCGAAAACTAGAGCTAATAGGATATTTAAACTTAACTAAAAATTAAAATTGAAGGCACATAATAATGTAGTAAATAATAAGATAGAGAATTCTACTTGCAACACTTGCAAACTTGAAAATTTTACAGAATGAAATTATACAACTACAGCTATTAACTTAAATTAACCACTCAATTTGTCCAAGGTGTTTACTGAAGGCGCACAGACAACTGACTCGGGAAGAGCGTTCCAAACTCCAAAAATTCTGTTGAATAAACAGAGCTGTCGACACATTTTATAAAATCTTTCGCGCACTAGCTTGAACTCGTGGCCATGCAACCGCACATTCTCACTAGTCACAAACCCTTCAATGACTACAGTGTAGTAACCGTGGAGGATTTTATATGTTTCTATTAGATCACCTCTTAAATGTCTTTCAGAAATCAATGATAGCCCCAATACCTGCAGCCTCTGTTCATATGGCAGTTTTCAAATAGTTGGCAATAACTTGGTGACACGTCCCTGGGTGAGTTCAAGAGCATGAATGTCTTTAGCAAGGTAAGGCTTCCAAACGCAGGATGCATACTCCAAAATTGGCCGAATATAAGTTTTATAAATTTTCGCTAAAAGTTGAGGAGACATGTTTTTAAAAGCGATCGAAACTAGGTAGGTGCTACTCCCATTTAAAATCCGACGACACGGTGACCCCAAGATCAGTTTGTTGATAAACCGCCTTTATAAGCACATTGTTCAGAAAATACATGTAGCTAGGGTTGTGGTGTTTATACGATTACTTCTTTTTTACATCTTGTAGCATCTTGAGACCAAAAAGACTATCTCTGGCACCAGGTAACACGAGTTAAATGTATTTTATCAGAATTTCTCTCAATGACGAGTCCAAGTACCTCTCTAAAGGATAGCGCTATACGTAATTCACGCATTGAGAGTGACAGAAATAGATGGTACGTCTTGTTCAACTATAGCAACGGCACGCCGTATCTTGTACTTATATATCTATGTTCCCTCTGTGCAGGCCATAGTATTTAATTTAGTCGGCCATGTTCTTACATTAGTTCCTATTGTTGTCACCTGTTTTACAGAAATCTAATTTTGACAGTTTTCTGTCTTACCGGCTTGTTTCAACTTTCAATTTTGCTCGATCTTTCCGGGCACTTTCTGTCGTACTTCGCCTCACGAAGCATGGTAGCTTTACTTTGGTTTAAATATTGTTTTAACTAGTTTGTTAAGATTTTCCCGTAAGTTTTGCTTTTAGAGTATCCTCTTTTTACTGATTATATTGTTTTAGCAGGTAATTTTGCGTCTTCACGACCGCGATGGTCTGTAAATTTTCCATGTGACTTATGTACAGTCGCGGAATTAAAAATCCGGACACTTAATATTATTTAGTGTATACCTTTCTTTGCTTTACTTATCACATTACCTGGTGAAATTAGTCAAAGTCAAAATAATTACTCGTATATGACAGCATGCCTCATTGTTTAACTATCAGTTGCTAACCTAGAAACGCAAATCCCAATTTAAATTGCCCAAAAATTGCAAAAATCCTCTATAAGGCTAGTCCGGATTTTTATTTCCGCGACTGTACATATGGCTTAGCATCATTGTTGCCAACTTAGTAGATTTTCTACTAAATCTGGTAGAATGAAACACGTATTTAGTGGACTAATTTTCAATCTGGTAGATAGTAGAAAATCTGGTAGATTACACAAATTTTGTAGTTAATTTCTGGTATTTTTCTTTAATTTTATAAACTAGTAGTCAAAAGCAATGCCAACACTACTGAAGCATGGCTAGTTTCATTCATAACCGCTGACACGTAGCGGAAACTGATAAAGCTGGCTATAATTCAAGTAAGTATAATAGCCTTTTGAGAGAAAAAAATCTGGTTCAAATACATAATGAGGGATTTTTTAAAGTTATCTGCTCGTAATTAGGGAAAAAATATGTAAAAATAGCTTATAAAAGGGTTCTCTCACGAATCTTATGTTACTTGCGCTTTGCATTTTGTTGATGAGACTTTTGACGAATAAAAAAATTCAATATTTGTGTTAAAAAGTGAATTAAAGCAGCATAATTGGGAATCTACATCTTTAACAGCAACGGTATGTTTGTGTTGTAATGTTTGTTTCCTATTTTTATTAAAAATAGGAAATAAATATTTTAAATGTTAATGTAATTTTTTTTACTCTTGTTTATCTGTTACTTTTGTTTATCTGTGCTGATGTGAAGTTGTGAATAAAAGATTATTCTCGCAAAAAATATTATTAGTGGAATTCTGGTAGATTTTTTTTTACCTTCTGGTGGAACCGATTCTGAACTGTTGGCAACACTGCTTAGCATATGCTCCTCCTCAAGGACCACCCTGCATAACTTAATTATGCTTTTACCTAGCTTTTAACTACTGTTTTATCATGTAAGTTCTCGCCTCATTAATGGTTCGTTTTTACTAATTTTTAATATTAATTGCACTTAGCCTGATGATGACTCTTTAGTCGAAACATGCCGCTGTAATAAACAGTTAAAATATCAGATTGGAAAAATGTATGATGCTCTTGTAAAAATTGTGGGTGATTTATCCTATGATGCTACTGTAAGACATGAAGCCGATAGTTTTGCGAAAATAATTAAAAAGTTTGATTTTTTGGTGTGCATCATTCTATAATATGATATGTATGTATGCATGTATTATCTGTAACCGTATTTACCTTGCGGTGTAGAGGCTGGTGCTTTATGCGCTGGTATCTGGCGGTGCAATGCTCAACTTGCTTCGGATTCGGGATTCAAAGTTATTCTATATTAAATAAAATTAATCCTGTAAGTAAATTGCTCCAACGTACCAACATTAACATTATTGAATCTGCCTAGAATCATTTAAAATGATTTTCAAATCTGTCGAACAGATGCCTTTTTTAAACAATTATTGGTGGATGCTGAAGAAATAGCGGGTAAATTGGGAATCGAAGCGAAATTCTGCTCCGAATCTAAAGCTCGACCGAGAAAAAAAAACAAGGCAATTTTTATATGAAGGTAAAGATGAACCGATACACAACCCTGAACAAAAGTTCAAGGTTGATATATTTTATTTTGTGTTGGACACAATAATTTAATCTTTAAAAGAAAGATTTGAACTTTTAAGGGTCCATGCAGATTATTTTTCTTTTCTTTGCAATATTTCATTGCTTTCCACTTTTAACAAAAATAAATTAGTCAAACACTGCATGGATTTGCATACATACTTATCCGATACTTATAGATAAATAATAGTGACATAAACGGTTTGGAGCTTAAAGATAAGCTGCTCTCATTTATGACTTTGATTGGGTCAAACGAACACGAAACTAATAATCCTTTAAATACGCTTAAGTACATAAAAGAAAATAATTTAGAAAACACTTTCCCTAATTTAGTAATATCTCTTAGATAACTGCCGAGCCTGCAGATGACATTTAATAACTATTGGAATATTATGTTTTTGGGAAATAAAATTAATAACTATTGGAGTATTATGTTTTTGGGAAATAAAATGTATAACTATTGGAATATTGTTTTTGGGAAATAAAATGTATAACTATTGGAATATTGTTTTTGGGAACTATAGTTAATAAAAAAAATGTTTTTATTAGAATCTTACTCACTTTACCCATCTCAGTTGCTTCTGGGGAACGACGTTTCTGGCAATTAAAAATAATCAAAAAATTATTTAAGATAATGTATGTCACAGGTACGTTTAACTGGTTTGGCATTAATCTCCATCGAACATGAAATTGCCAATAATTTAAATTATGATAAAATAATAAGTCTGTTTTCTGAAAAAACCCGAAGATATATTTAGTTTTTTTACGTGTCTGAATTAGATTTATAACCGGTCAAGATATGCAAATGAAGTTTAGTGGGTTTTAAGAGGTACTTACAGCGCATTCTTTGATATGCAATTAAGAATTTTATATTCATCATTGGCGCGCATACAGGTAATGATCCCGATGTCTTATTTTTTGCATAAAAATGGCGCTACCTACAAAAAAATGACAAGAAAGCTTTTTTGTCACAAATTGAACGAGAAATTCAAAAATAATTTTTATGTTGAAATATCTCAGTGGCGTTCCATTTTTTTCTATAAAAATATCGGGATTATTACCCGTATGCGCGCCAATGATGAATATAAAATTCTTAATTGCATATCAAAGAATGCGCTATAAGTACCTCTTAAAACCCACTAAACTTCATTTGCATATCTTGACCGATTTCAGAGCAATAAAAAAATTATCAATTTTTAAGAAAAACTTTAACTAACTGTGGCTCGGAAACGAAGCATTTGCGAATATACATTTATATAACAAAATATCATTATTTTTCCATGCAGAATCACCCCCTTACTTTTGTCGCACTTATTTACTAACACCCTGTATAATGAATGAATTCGACAAGGACAACAAAATTTTCCTGCTTTTTGATTCAGTGCATGTTTTTAAAAGCCTGAGGAACAATTGGCTGAATCAAAGTGATTCTAAACAATCATCTATTCTATCAAAAATGTTTCCGCTGGACGTGGTTGCAAATAGTGATATTGGTGGAATAATCGAGGAAAAAAAACAACAGGAGTACGTAAATGAAAATCAAACAGCGTGTGTTGAAGATTTAAAGCGCTTATATAGAAAAGAAGAAACCCAAATAGTGAAAACTGCGCCTGCACTGTCTAAAAAAGTATTGTACCCCAATTCCTTAGAAAGACAAAATGTTGGCTTATGCGTGCGACTTTTTGACCAAAAAAATATTACAGCCCTAAAGTTGGAAGACATCGCTTGGTATTCAAACACAGGAACGGCAGATTTTTTACAATTAATTTTAAATTGGTGGAATACAGTAAATTGTTGCAGTCCATTTAAAGGTATTCATAAACGTAAAATTCTTATGAATCCAATAAAAGACAAAAATGATATCCAGTTACGTTATTTGGAATTATTATATTTTATTTATATCGCACTCAGCCAACAGCCGTTAGGCCAATTATAGGCGTCGCTGTGCATTTATGGGGACTTCCAACCCCACTAACGACTGCCATGATGTTGTTATGAACGCCGGGACCAACTATTTCCGTGACAGCCGTATCACGAGGCGCCGAGAGATGCAGCCGTGGAACTCCCATCCAAGTTCTGACCAGAGAGAACGTTGCTTAACTCTGCTGATCGAACGTAGACGCTTGTTCAAGCTACACCACCCAGGACCCTGAGTGGTTGAAAATGTGGGATAATTTAAATATACAAGGTGGAATGCACCATGTTGCTATACAAAGCACTTCTAAGGCCAATATTAACATACGCATGCCCTGTGTGGAGTACTACTTCCAAAACGAATATTAAAAAAGTCCAAGTTTTTCAGAACAAGGTACTCCGTATGGCTGACGTGGTTCGTGCGCAATCATCAAATTCACAACGAGCTTGGAATTGACATGATAGAGCAATTTATCAAAAGAACCACAAGAACATTTTTGAACAATCTGCACAACAACGACAACAATATCCTTCAACAACTCGGCCGCAAGAACATTCACATTAGGCTCAAAAGACGACTACCTCAAGATTTAATATCGAGCTCAGAAGAAAGTGACAGTGAATAAAAACAGTCAAAATTAGAGGAATCATTTTCCTCCGCACTAATTTCTACTTGACTATGTTATAAAAACCATGTATAACATTGTAAAATGTTGAACTGGTAATCCTAATAAAAAAAAGTATACAAGGTGAGACTTCGGAAAAACGTAACAAAAGAAATGGAAAATGAACTAAAGAAACACAGTTCTCTTTACATCATTCCACAAAGACTTACATTGACCTATGCCATTATCTTTTGGAAAAGTATAATTTAAAATATATACTACTGGGAAAATTTCAAACAGACGCACTCAAAGGAAGGTTTGGCCAGTATAGATTACTGATTGTCATGATTACCCTTCTATCTTGTATTGTCCAAGGGGATCTTCTTGTAACTACAGACATGATTATTCAAAAACAACTCTTATCAGTCTAGCGGTGGGAATGGACTATTTAATATCTATTGTTAACAAGCTGCATACAAGATTAACCTTCTCTCTGTCAGACGAGGATACCTACAGAATTAAATGCTACACGGACGGCTCGAGACAGGAGAATGGAGCCGCGGGCGCGGCATTCGTCATCTTCCGGGATGCCGTGGAAATTCACCAGGTCAGAATGAAGCTCGCGGACTGGAGCTCGGTGGGCCTTCGAGCGGCGCTGCGCTTCATCCAAGAGAATGTCTTCGCCTTCCCCGAGGTCCCGCTTGTGACAGACAGCAGGTCGGCCCTCATGGCGCTACGACACATGCGGAAGCCAACGGAGCTGCGGGTGGAGGTCCACGAGCTGCTGCGCGGATTAGCGACGACCATATCCATCAAGCTCCATTGGGTGAAGGCCCACGCCGGGACCGAAGGAAACGAGCGCGCAGACGCACTCGCCAAAGAGGCAGCGGCAAGCAATGATCCCCCGACTTTTGACGTGGTAAGCCGTGCCTACTGCAAAAGAATGCTCGCCACGCGGAAGACGGAGCAGTGGGAGGAGCGATGGAGTAATGCCATCACGGGAAGACCTGTGGAGCGCTTCATCCCGACGGTCTCGGTTCGTCGCGAGCATATAGCTATTACCTTCCTATAAGGTAATAGGTATATGGTCGCGAGGTGGTTGGCAGGCTCGACCACCACACCACCCAGCTGGTTACCGGGCATGGTGCTTTCGGGGCGTATCTCCACAGGATTGGAAGGCAGCAAAATCCGGCCTGCGCCTGCGGCGAAGAAGACACGGCCGACCACGTCATTCTCCGCTGCCCACTGGAGGATCACCACCGGGGACTGGCAGACGCGCGGCTTGCAACACAGGGACTGAGGTGGCCCACGGACATGGAGGAGGTCAGGACACTTTCGAGGGACCCCCTCTGGTGGAAGACCCTGGTCGAGTTCGCCTCCAGGGTGCAACGGCTGCGAGTGGTGCGTGTGTAGTGAGTGCCGCCTGAGTTACATCAAAGTTTAGGCTAGGGCAGAGATCATTAGAGTAGGGCAATTTAAATTTAAGTGTTGTTTAAAGTTAAATTGTTTAAGTTTAGTTTAGTTTAATACGCAGTTATGTAAATTCGAGCCAAAGCAGGTGTAATGCCGAAAGGCGGGGGCACCGGCCTGAATGTACTCTTTTGATTAGTACAAAATATACATTGAAAGTATAGATTAATGAGTGGGGCAAATTACCACATTTCAGTTTCACAAGTGTTACAGTTGGAAAGAAAGTTGTAATTACTTAGTTTAATCAGCTTGAATTCATCTAAATGTGGACAATTTCAAGTAAAGGATTTCCTAGAGACATGTGAAGAAGAGTGTGAACATAAGACTGACGAGTTAGACATAAAACCATTTGAAGAGATTAAAAACAGTTATTATACTGAAGAAATAAATCCGAACGAAAATATGGTTTTGATTTATATTGCTGAGAATATAATTCATGTGTCACGTGACGCAATTTCAACCAATGAGTGGCACGCAAATGCCTAGTTACACATTATCACAGCGGTAGTAATTTATTTTCGTAATTGTTTTTACGGGTGATCATAAATGGTTGTGATTTTTTTCTTAGGTTGGCACTGTTAATGTTGGTTACTCTGCTGTCAATTTTAAGTCCGTGTCAAATTCGACGTTAGCAGGTTAGGTTTTGTGTCAGTTTGTGTCAAAACTGACGGAAAATGTAACCTGGTAACCTCGAATTTGACATAGACTTAAAATTGACAGCAGGGTAACCAACATTAACAGTGCCAACCTAAGAACAAAAAGTAAATATTTGATATTTTGCATTTCATTCAATATATTCTCTTTCCAAATATAATTCGTGTAATGATTAATGATCGATAATTTTTTACTTGTTAAAACCGAAACAGCATATTTAACTCGTGCTACGCACTCGTTAAATTTAGGTTCCGGTTTTAACTCGGAAAAAAAATCATCGATAATAATCATTCCACTTGTTATATTACAACTGATTATATAACTCATCATAAATTTGGCCAATAGTAATTGAGAATTTTACTTAGTTACTAGGTATAGATAAACGGATATACCCTTGACGACGTGGTATAATCAGTTGTAATATAACAAGTGGAATGATTATTATCGATGATTTTTTTCCGAGTTAAAACCGGAACCTAAATTTAACGAGTGCGTAGCACGAGTTAAATTTGCTGTTTTGGTTTTAGCGAGTTAAAAATCATCGATCATTAATTATTACACGAGTTATATTTGGAAAGAGAATATATTGAATGAAATGCAAAATATCAAATATGTATTCTTTTCTTAGGTTGGCACTGTTAATGTTCGCTACCTTGCTATCAATTTTAAGTCTATGTCAAATTCGAGGTTAGCAGGTTAGGCTTTGTGTCAGTTTGTGTCAAAACTGACGGAAAATCTATGCTGCTAACATCAAATTTGACATAGACTTAAAATTGACAGCAGGGTAACCAACATTAGCAGTGCCAACTTAAAAAAAATCACAACCATTTATGATCACCCGTAAAAACAATTACGAAAATAAATTACTACCGCTGTGATAATGTGTAACTAGGCATTTGCATGCACCTCATTGGTTGGAATAGGGTCACGTGATACATGAATTATATTCTCACTTCGGTGTTTCGGTGGGTCCAACAAAGCAACAATAATAGATAATGTAAATCTAGAGCCATGATGTAATAACTGTCATAGCAACAACATTTTGTATTTCTTAACAAACGTCAATTAAAATCGCTTCGGAAAAGCTTCAAGTTTAGAAATAAGCGAAGTAATTGAATCTTTAACGCCTGCGAACACGGTGAAAAAGCACAAATGCGTTTGGAAGCAGTTTTTGGCATTTTGTGAAGAACGAAAATACGAATTTCTTGATCAGACTTCGGGCGAACACTTAGCAGGTATTCTCCAAGACTGGGCCTTCAACATGAAGCGAGCTAATGGCACCAATTATAAGGAGAGAGTTGTGAAGACGATTTGGAATATTTCCGCAAAGCTTCTCCAGAAAAAGTACTTTGAAGATTTTAATCGGAAAATAGACCAATTCAAAAGCATAGTTTTCGAGGATGCCAGAAAGGCACGTGCGGCCGAAAGAAGAGAGCTACAAACGCTTCCAGAGAAAAGTAAATCCAGTTCTTCAGCTCTGACAACTGCAGAGATCAGTAAAATTGTGGAAAACTGACGAAAACTCACTGGACGGCTTACAAAAAAAGTTCTACCAGATTTCTGCCGTCGAGCTCGCGTGGCGTGGCAACGAAGCAGCCTTCTGCCTAGTAGAATTTTTCAAGAACCAAGTCGACATTTATGGTGAACTTACAGGCCGTATTTAATACAACACCATATTCTCCAAAACTACATAGGGCGGAGAAAAACATACCCCTGCACTAAATGGTTAACATCGAACAAAGAATGTCAAGACAAGTGTCCAGTGCGTCTACTACAGAAGATGTTAAGCAAAAGAACATCAAATATCAAAACGAATCGATTGTTCTTAACTCCAAATCCGGATTGGAAGAAGACAGGAATTTGGTACAAAAATTGTCCAATGGGTATTAACCAACTCAGTAAGTGGACACGTCTAGGCGCGCAGAATATTGGGATTGATATCAAGAAAATAAAAATAACCAATCACTCAAATCGTTCTTCCGCTGTAAGCAATTTGATAAAATCTGGAGCCAACTTACAAGAAGTTATTCAAATTACTGGTCATTCTTCAAGTGGGTCTCTCAAGCCATACCTAAAGCTAAGCAACGAACATCATATTAACATCGTTGAAAAAATGAGAAAAAGAACCCTGCCATGCACTACCAATATAGCTAGCTCAAGCTCATCGACAGATAACAATGTTTCAAATATTACTTACAATAATTGTACGTTCAATATTAATACAAAATAAATGATAAGTACTGATGGGGCCATAATTATTATATAACAGCAATAAGATAACATGAACAAGCAAATAGAACGCCTGAGTAAGAAAGAGATGACCATACAAAAAAATTATATTAGTAGGCATGTTTAGTTGACAAATGTCATAATTAAATTAAGAGTCGAACCTTCTCGAATATTTGCTACTTTGTTTATCGCTTTCTTACTCAAGCAATACGTGTTATCTTTTTGTTCATGTTATCTTATTGCTGTTATATATAATTGTGGTCCCATCGGTATAATAATTTATTATTATCGATCTATTTATTATATAATCGTAACGAATACCACTCGAGCAATCGAAAATAATGATTATTTTTCACTCCTAACTCGACGTAATCCTTAATGTTTTTTGGGCAAATCAAACTCTATTTATTTGTTATTCGCTCATTTGATATCAGTAGGTAGGTCCCATATCGTAGAAATGTTTTAATATGTATAAGTACTGAAGTAGGTATAGCGCAAAAACAATTTTTGTTTACAAATTATATATTTTATTGTTATTTGTGTATCTCCACATATTTTGAGAACGAACACATTTTTCCCTTTTTTCATTTATGTATATCGAAATAAATATTTATTTGGATTTTCTTACATAATATGTTGTTTATTATAAGCTTCTACTTATAGCTCTAACATACCTTCACAAATAGTGTGGGAGTTCGTGAATTACCTAATGTGTGCATGAGCAACAAAATGATAAATACCCCGTCCGTTTCTCTTTTCAAAGTCTAATAAAGATAAGGTATTTTTAAATTCATAAATTCAAGGAACTTCATGTTCGGATAAGCAGTTTTTGCAAATTTCCGATTTGAAAAGAGGCTTGTTTTATGAGTGTATCCTTTTTCAACCTGCTGCCTTACCGATCTCCCACCTCTGTTACCCCAGCCACTTCAGCCACTCGGCGTGACGTCACAGCGGCAGGGACATGGCTTTCTATATTCCGGTGGCTTCGGCTGGGTCTTCATCAAAAGATCCGCACAGCCGAGACAGAGATTTGGTATAGTGGGTTCATTAGTCGGTTGGCACGAACTGTAGAAATATTTGACTCACAGTGGTTGTCAATGAGGGAATTTCAATACTTCGTACACTTCGTGTTGAAGTAAAATGTCCTATAAACTTGTGTCCGGAAACGTTTCGTTACTGAGAGATACAGGGCGTTAATTTTTCATTAATTTACTTTTGATAATTATTAATATTTCAAATTTAATTGATAATTGGTAGGTTGAATGCTAGTAATAGGGGCTCTTTTTTGAGTCATTACATTTCGCTTATTTAATCCAGAGGCGTCTCTGGGCGCATTTTATTTAATATTAATAAGAAAAAATATTCCAATATTTGTATTTCGATAGAGGAATAAAAAATACAACTTTTTTGTCCATCGAACCTGGTGAAATGTGCGATATGTTTTGTGTATGGTCTTGCCAATGGTAATGCAGTAGCAGCTTGGCGAATTTATGAGCAAAGATATCCTAATCGTGTAATACCATATCATTCAATGTTTGGTCGTCTCCATCACCGACTCAATGAAACTGGAAGTTTTAATAAACTTACCACTAAAAACGGGCGCCCCCATACAATTTCAACTCCGCAAGTTGAAAAAGTGCTCATGAACTTGAAGAATGTCCTACAACAAGTACAAGAAAGATTGCTGCAAATCTGAATATTAGTCAGTCAACAGTTTTTAGGATATTGAAAAATTAGCTTTTGTATCCATATCATATTCAACGGGTTCAGGGACTTTTAAGGCTATTTTCCTCAAAGAGTGGCTTTATGTTGATGGATGTTAGAAAGAAGTGCACAAAATTCTCAGTTTTTGGCAGAAATACTTTTTAGCGATGAGGCTAATTTCTCTGCAGAAACCATAATAAACTTTCACAATAACCACATATGGGCAGAACTTATTATTCTAATAAAAGCAATATTTTGTTTTGTATACTCGCCTTAACGCTGAAGATGTTGATCCTTGTACGTATAGGCCAGTCGATAAGTCTTTTAAAATGGCTGTTAGCGGGAGTAATGCCGGACAAGCTGGAATAAATTTTAATCTGTTCTTTGGGACTCAGAAAATATATATTAATTTTGCACCCCTTGACAGGCCCGGATTTAACCGCTATGCTTAAAAAAAGGTCTAAATTTTTATATTTTTCCTAATATTAGTGAATATCTCGATTAGTATCAACGTTTGAGAAAAATACGTAGTTGTCAAAATTAAAGAAGAGTAAATTCTCTACAAAAAATTTTCTATACATTTTTGTCATATATTCGCTTATTTCGAATTCATAGGTGTCGAAATATATTTTTTTTCGAGCATTTGCTTGTTACTTTCTTTTACGATAAAAGAAGTATTGGATTCACCCTAAAAATTCGAAATTGAGTTTCCAACAGATCTTCACGTTTTAAAGTGCCCTGAACCCAAAAAACATATTTTTTTTCATTGCTCTGTCTGTGTGTCTGTCTGTCTGAATGTCTGATTGTGAGCAGAATATCTCAAAACGAAATGAGGTATGACGTTTATACTTCATATATAAGTTTTGTGTACTATCTAGATGCGACAGCAAGCTTTTGAAGAAAATCGCATAACCGGAAGTAGGTGTTTACTCATGTGATTTTTCAGCTTTTTGGATTTTTTCAAAAACGGCTCTAACGATTTTTTTCAAACTATACAATTTTATTAAATTTTTAATGTGTATTGATGTGAGCTAGGCAATTTTCCAGTCGAATACCTCTGAAATGGGTTTCTTTTGTTTTCTTTTCCAATTTTTTATTAACTCCTATTGGAAATAGAACACCCAGTATATTATTACATTCTTGAATTCAGCTTAAAATTTTAGAGAAAATTTGTCTCTTGAACTAACGCTCTATTGTGTACGGTTTCTGTACAAATTTAAATTTTTGAAAATTTTTGACAAATGCTTGTATGTATGTATGTATAATACTTGCGGTGTAGAAGCTGGTGCTTTATGTGCTTGCATCTGGCGGTACAATGCTCAACTTGCCTCGGATTCGGGATACAAAGTTAAAGATTCAAAATCAAGTGTTGGCTAATGGGCCAGTCGATAAGTCTTTTGAAATGGCTGTTAGCGGGAGTAATTCCGGATGATTCAATTAGGGACATTTTATTTCTGCATGCATTTAGTGGCTGCGATACTGTTTCCGCACTATACAGGCAGGGGAAAATGAAGTTCGTTAAACTTCTACAGAAAGAGAAAAACTTACAGAAGGCTGTTCAAATTTTCCCCAGAGGAAATAGATAAAGTGGGAGAACAATTTCTTCTTCTTCTGTATGGATCAAAACACTGTGTATCATTGAACAGGTATAGATACCAGTGCTTCGTACAATCTATTAACAGAAGTTTACCAAATCTAGCGTCATTACCACCAACCAAAGACGCAGCTCGCTTGCACTTGTTCCGTACTTACAACCAAATTCAGCTATGGTATGGAAACGAAAAATCACCTTTAGAGTGGGGATGGAGAAATTCAAAGAATGGATTAATGCCCATTCCCACTGTACAAGACGCAGCTCCCCAAGAATTACTGAAACTAATTTCTTGTAAATGCGCCAAAGGTTGTAATGTATCTTGTAGCTGTCGCAAAGCAGGTTTTCATTGCTCAGTAATATGTGGTTTCTGTCAGGACAAATCTTTTTTGAATACTATGGACGTGATCGAAGACGACGACGAGGACTTGCATATCGATCTAGAACAATCAATAGAACATTCCCAAGATTATGAAGCAAATTCGGAACACGAGACATATATTGTCGAAAGTCAAAGTGATATTGAACAACCACCAACATCAAAAAAGCAAAAAAAAAATTGATAAGCAAACTTCAAAAGAAACTTGAAGTTAGTAAAGTTGAATAGTGGATTAGGCCTATTGGGGATACCACTTTAAAAAACTCGCCGAGTACTCTACCTCTAGGTGGTGTGGAAGCGAGTACAAAGTAAGCGACATAATTTCTTTACATGAGTAATAGAAATCGTATATAGTACGAACAAGAATTTTTTGTCGCATCGAACGTCAATAATAATAAAAAAATGGTGTTATACACGCACACAACTTCCTTTCATAGTGATTTTATAATTAGCCAAAATTTGATTTTTAATCTTTAAATTTGTATCCCGAATCCGGGGCAAGTTGAGCATTGTAACGCCAGATGCAAGCACATAAAGCACCAGCCTCTACACCGCAAGGTAAAACGAAGTTATCGATTATACACACATACATAGGTACATACATTCAAGCATTTGTAAAAAAAAAAAATTTAAAAATGGCAATTTGTACAGAAACCATACAAAATAGAGCGTTAGTTCAAGAGACAAATTTTCTCTAAAATTTTAAGCTGAATTCAAAAATGTAATAATATACTGAGTGTTCTATTTAAAATAGAAGTTAATAAAAAAAATTGGAAAAGAAAACAAAAGAAACCCATTTTAGAGGTATTCGACTGGAAAATTGCCTAGCTCACATCAATACACATTAAAAATTTAATAAAATTGTAAAGTTTGAAAAAAATCGTTAGAGCCGTTTTTGAAAAAATCAAAAAAAACTGAAAAATTACAAGAGTAAACACCTACTTCCGGTTATGCGATTTTCTTCAAAAGCTTGCTGTAGCATCTACATAGTACACAAAACTTATATATGAAATTTCAACGTCATACCTCTTTTCGTTTTGAGATATTCTGTTCACAAACAGACACACAGGCAGACAGACACACAGACAGAGCAATGAACAAAAACATGTTTTTTTGGGTTCAGGGCACTTTAAAACGTAAAGATCTGTTGAAAACTCAATTTCGAATTTTTAGGGTGAATCCAATACTTCTTTTATCGTAAAAGAAGGTAACAAGCAAATGCTCGAAAAAAAATATATTTCGACGCCTATGAATTCTAAACAAGCGAATATATTATAAAAATGTATAGAACATTTTTTGTACTCTTCTTTAACTTTGATAACCACGCATTTTGCTCAAAAGTTGATATTAATGTAGATATTCACTAATATTAGGAAAAAAATTTAGACCTTTTTTTAAGCATAGCGGTTAAATCCGGGCCTGTCAAGGGGTGCAAAATTAATATATATTTTCTGAGTCCCAACAGAACAGATTAAAATTTATTCCAGCTTGTCCGGAATTATTCCCCCTAAAATGTACTTGTCGACTGTCCTAGTAATAGTATATTAAAGTATGAGTGGATAACAAGGTCTTTAAAACACGGGCGAGTTTTCGAGCGCGACGGCGTAGCCGGAGTGCTCGAAATAGAGCAAGTGTTTTAAAGACCAGTTATCCACGAATACTTTACGCTATTTTTTATTATACCTCCAATACTGGAAATAAATTACGCACTAAAAACTTAGAAATAATTTTTGTCGTAATAAATTGAGAGGCCATAATAATATTGCTACTATAGTGACGAGAATTATTTACGTTTTTGTCGCGTCCATGTCCGTTGTTGCATTCAGTCGTTTCCTTGACAACCTTTAAAGCTCGGCGAGCTTTAATCGCCTGCTTTCGCACGCTTAGGCGTGCTTTAAACGGCGATTCTGATGCAGGTATAATAAAAATAGCTATTAAGGCAATTAGTGTTTTACAGAGGGTTTAAAAATCGAGGTCGATCATGTTAAAATTCGAGCGAAGCGAGAATTTTATGATCGACCGAGATTTTTAAACTGTAAAACACGAGTTGGCTTCCATATTTTTTCTACAGCCGAGGAGTTTGTTAGCTTAAATGCCCTCGGGGCTTCGCCCCTCTCCAAAGCGGCCGTCGGGACTCCACCCCTCTCCAAGGGGGCCCTCTGGACTCCGCTCCTCTCCAAGGGGGCCCTTGGGGCTCTGTCCCTCTCCAAGGGGGCCCTCAGGGCTCGGCCCCTCTTCAAGGGGGCTCTTGGAGCTCCACCCCTCTCCAAGAGGGCCCTCGGGACTCGGCCCCTCTCCAAGGGGGCCCACAGAGCTCGGCCCCTCTCCAAGGGGGCTTTTGGAGCTCCACCCCTCTCCAAGGGTACCCTCGGAGCTCCGCCCCTCTCCAAGGGGGCCATCGGGCTCCGCCCCTCTCCAATCGGGCACTCGGGGCTCCGCATTCAAATCGGTCCGATATAATAACTGTACTTTTAATCTTCCCAAATAAGGTTTTATAAACTTTTAAAGTACTCCGTGCTTTAAATGGAGTGGCGTGTTTTATAGACAACATAAAGCACGCCGCATATGACCCTTGGAAACAGTTTAAAATCACGGCTGTAGAAAATAGCTATTTATGCAACAAGTGCTAAAAGTCGACGTTTATGCGCGAGACATGAAAATTATGAAACGAAGCCGAAGGCTGAGTTTCATAACATGTCTCGGGCATAAACGACTTTTAGCACGCGTTGCATACAATATTTTATCTACGACCTTAATTTTACCGTTATTAATCCATAAATATCGATTTAACAAATGTTTGCATCTACGACACTTCTAATTTATGTCATTAAATAGTAGGCCATGCGCGGGCGAATGTTTGCGAAGCCAGTGCTGTCAAGGTCAGTTACGAAATGTAATTATTAATACTCCACATCTGAGTGTATTCATTACATAACGCTTTAATTATTTCAAAAACACGTTACCTGTAACGCAAGAAGCAACTAGAATAGCTTTACAACTTCACTTGCAGTTCGAAATTGTAGTTTTATAACCTCACTTCACTTTTAGCCCGTGTGCTAAAAGTAAACAGCTGATTTGTTTAAACACGGTAAACTATAAAACGTCACTTTTAGTGAAACAAGCTAGCGCTAAAAGGCCTACTTTTAGTAGTGGTCGTAGATAAAGTACTTTTAAACCTACGAATTAAAAGTGTTGCCTAGCAACATATACCTTTTATACTCATACCAATAAGGAAACGTCAATTCCAATGACAGCTTTTGGTATTAAAAGTAATGTCTTTGAAGACAGCTGCAAGAAATGTATTTGGGAGAAATCAGTATTTATCCCTTGTCGTAAGTTATTGTAGTCAATTTTCATTTTTTTCTTTTTGTGTCCAGTATTCTGATTGCAACATATCACGTAAATTATGTCACGTGCAAAACATATTTTTAGTTCTGTTTAGGGTTTTTTTTCATGAATTTTAAATTTGAACATTCTATTCTATGTAATAAGTTAAATTTTGACTTTTTGAATTGAATTTTAAAAAATTGTAATAGGAGATTAGTTAAGTCAATTTGGTGTTAAAGTTTGCATGATTAATATTATATTAAATAAAAATCATTAAGTCGTAAATAGTTTAATAAATAAGCAAAAAAAACGTTTCGCACAATTAAATTGGCTTCATCAGTTTATGATAATAAGAGCATTATGTTGAAATGGTTAAATGGAAAATTACAATTCTGAAAAGTTAAAGAATAGGTTAGCGAACTACAATAAAATTCCCTTAAAAATGTGTACTTACAGTTTAATTAATTTTTGTAGAACATAACTATAATCATTACGACTTTTTTATATTTTTTATAATACTATTAAAGTAAGGAGTTAAATGATTAAATTTACATTTTAAATAAATAACTGTTATAAATTATTTTATCTACTCCTACTGCACAATGGCTATTAATTATGATTCATAATTCACAGTTTGCAGCCAATCATAAAATTCTATTTTCATTATTCAATAGTTTGCAAGTTGCAACCAATCAGAAAATTCTATTTTCATTACTCAATAGGTTGTAGCCAATCACAAAATTCATTCTTATTATTAAATGACTTTTGAAGTTAACATCTGTCACAAATGTCATAATTGGGAAATATGAACACAAGACTCCTATTGCATAGGAGGAGATAAAATATCGTATTATATTCGCGATTATGGCCATTATTCACTCAGATGACTTGCGCCACGCGCCTTCGGCTTGTGGCGCAAATGTCATCTTCGTGAATAATGGCTGTCATAATCGCTCATATAATAATATACTATTAATTAATATTTTACTGGCTTTCATTTCGAAGCAAGCAAGAAGTCTGAATTATTAGATAAAACTGCAAGGTTACATACAATATTTGCAATTTATCAGTAAGTGCGCAGAGGTTTAAAACTGGACATGCATTCGTTCAATTATTGCAGGGTTGTATTAAGTGAAATTTGAAATTGTTATTATAAGGCGATATTAGCCAAGCAAAACATATTATTTAAGAAATGTGAAATTTTAGATATTTTATTTGAATAAATTGTGATAAATAGAACTTAGATTGTCAATATCAGTTCTATAATTAATTGCTGTTGGACTTTTTTGTATTTCAATCATTTCCAAGCATAATCTCTTTTTTAGATTGTTCTCTCTATGTAAGATTGCTGGTTTGTTAAAATTAAAATTATGATAGTTTTCGTTGGCATGGTCTGTTAATGCTGTTTTTTGGTTAGATGGTGAAACTCTATTAACTTTTATTGAGTATTTGTGTTGCATTAATCTGTTTTTCAGTAGCTGTTTTGTTTGACCGATATAAGTGGAGGTACAATTGCTACAATCAATCTGATACACAACTTCAGATTGCATGTTTATTTGGGTTTTATCCTTAAGGTTTGTAAAAAAACATTTTACCTAAAGTATTGTTGTTATTATATGCAATTTTGAAATGATATTTGTTAAGTTCTTTTTTGATTTTTTTAGCAAGCTTGGGAATGTATGGGATTGAAATGTATTTATCTTGTGTTGCTATAAATGAATTGTTAAATTCATTGCCTAAACAATTAGGTTGTAATTCTATTGGTCGATTGAATTTGTTAATGTTTTTTATTTTATTGATACGTATATTAATTTTCTTTTTAATAAAATCTAAAGGATAATCATTTATACATAGTATATTTGTTATTATTTCTAAGTTTTGTTTATGAAATTGTGAAGAAGAGAGCTTGATAGCTCTGTCTACTAAGTTGTTAATTACGCTTGTTTTATATTTAATTGAAGTGTTTGAATTAAATTTAAATATCGGTTTGTTTTTATATCTTTACGATACCAATTTGTTAAAATATTACCATTTGCTTGTCTGTATAAGGTTAAATCCAAAAAGTTAATAGACGCATTTTTATTTTCATTTTCTATTGTAAATTTAAGTCTTGGATGTACGTTATTAAAAAGATTAAGGAAATTTTGTTTGTTAATAGAGTCAGATGCCATTATGATATCATCAACATATCTTAAATAAAGAGAAAAATCGTTGTTTTGTTCAAGGATTTTTGTTTCGATTTGTTCCAATACAAGATTAGCAATAGTAGATGAAATAGGAGAACCCATTGCACAACCAAAAGTTTGTGAGTATGTTGTATTATTATATGTGAAATATGTAGTGTTTAGGACAAACTCAACTATTTCAATAAAATTATTAAGTGGGATATTCGTATGTTTTTTAATTCTGTTCCAATTATTTTTAATTGCGTCAATTGCTAGATCAGTTGGTATGTTTGTGTACAGTGAAACAACATCTAAAGAAAAAAGGTTATGGTTTTTATTTAATTTGGTATTATCAATGTGTTGTTTGCATTTCCAAGAATCTTGAATACTAAATTTATTAAGTGTGGTGACATTCGTTAATATTTTTGAAAGATATTTAGAAAATTTGTAAGTAGGGCTCATATAGGAAGCAACTATTGGTCTTAAAGGTATGTTTTCTTTATGTAACTTTGGTAATCCATATATCTATCACAATTTATTCAAATAAAATATCTAAAATTTCACATTTCTTAAATAATATGTTTTGCTTGGCTAATATCGCCTTATAATAACAATTTTCAAATTTCACTTAATACAACCCTGCAATAATTGAACGAATGCATGTCCAGTTTTAAACCTCTGCGCACTTACTGATAAATTGCAAATATTGTATGTAACCTTGCAGTTTTATCTAATAATTCAGACTTCTTGCTTGCTTCGAAATGAAAGCCAGTAAAATATTAATTAAAATAATTTATAACAGTTATTTATTTAAAATGTAAATTTAATCATTTAACTCCTTACTTTAATAGTATTATAAAAAATATAAAAAAGTCGTAATGATTATAGTTATGTTCTACAAAAATTAATTAAACTGTAAGTACACATTTTTAAGGGAATTTTATTGTAGTTCGCTAACCTATTCTTTAACTTTTCAGAATTGTAATTTTCCATTTAACCATTTCAACATAATGCTCTTATTATCATAAATTGATGAAGCCAATTTAATTGTGCGAAACGTTTTTTTGCTTATTTATTAAACTATTTACGACTTAATGATTTTTATTTAATATAATATTAATCATGCAAACTTTAACACCAAATTGACTTAACTAATCTCCTATTACAATTTTTTAAAATTCTATTCTATCTGAATTTAATTTTGAAATAAAAGCTGCGTGTCACGTCGTGAGTGGCGTGTCAAGCTGTGAACGTGAGTGTTTAAATCAAGCGTGAAACGTGCGTGACGTGAGTGAAAACTCACTAACGCGCCCATCTCTACCGTGGATTAATATCAGAGTACCTTAAATACCGACTGTCCATCGGTCTTGGCGTCCTTTTAGGCAATCGTAAATTCGCCTTGATTTACTCGTGTTCGCAGTTCATGAATTTTCACAGTATGTAAACATAAACTCATGTGAACGGCTGTTTAATGCAGCAGCAGCTCCTCATATTGATTTTCCAGAGCAAATCAAATATAAGAAAGTTGTTCTAAATTTTCCGTGCAATAATCTGAATTGTTTTTCGTTGCTGTAGCTAGTGCTACCTGTAAGCCTAAAGGCAATCCATCCCGTCTAAGCGCTTACCCTCACTATAACTAGTACGGTTTTGAGTATAAATGACTGAATTACCAATGTCGCTGAATCAAATTCCGAAATTTGAGCAACTAAATAAAATATCAATTAATGTTTACATTCTAAAATTGGAAAAAGGTAAATTTATCACGACGTATTTAACCAAAAATAAATTAGATAGTCACGTTAATTTGCTAATCGATAGCTATAATCCGCAAAACCACGTAACTGCCAAATTTGCCAAAATAGGTTTATATTATTGAATATATAGCTAGTTATACTGCGCATGTACCTGCAAAACCTCGTAAACTTAGAAAATTTATAAACTCGTGTAATTTACATTAACCAAAACCACGTATCTGTTTGACCTAGAAAGTTTTACCAAAACCTCGTATCTGCTATATGTGGTAGGTACTAGTATGCAAACCACGTGTGTGTTATAACTTAAAATTCTTTGCAGTAGTGTGGTTTCCTGCATGCGTATTATTTTATAAAAACAATGTCATTGTTTAAAAAATATTTTTCGTTGACCGCTTGTTAATTTCAACTATTAAATAATAATAAAATTAAACAGTTTCGATTATTAATCGCCTTCATTAACACACTTGTTGGTTAAATAACTATTAACTGACGACGAATTATTAAAATTAATAGAAAGTGATGAATTTTACGAAGATATGTTATTAACAGAAGAAGATCCAACAGTAGAAACAACTGAGCAGAAAAATATAAATGCGAATTGTTTTAATGCTCCTGAGTTGCACCAACCAGAACCACATCAAGAAAGGAAATTAGTGGTATTACTTACTGTATTAATGAAACCAACGATGATAATGTTGAAAACATGCAAGATGTTAGAAAAGCAGAGGATAGTAAACTAGATCCAGACTACGAACCGAGTACAAATATGCAAGATAATGAAGAACCCACCCACAGTAATCCAGGTAGTAATTATGATCCCATAGCAGATATTATAGAAAAGGAGTCCATAATAGAAAATAATATAGATGCTGTAGATACTAACATTGGAAATGAAGAAACAATAGAGAATGTTGAAGAAAAAGATACCAAACATACTCGAAAGAAGAACAAGCTTCTATGAGAAAATGGAAAAGTTTATAAAGGCCTTAAGAAGAGTCAAGAAAGCGGTCATTATTTGCTTACTGAGGAAAAGGGAAGCAGAAAGCTTCTTCCACCATGCTCGTTCCTATTATGTAAAACAGTAAAAAACCGCTTTTGTTCGCAATTTACAGAACTGGAACGTAAACAACGTTTTAAACATTTCTGGAAGATGTCATGGGATATGCGAAAAGTTTATGTTCCTGTGACTGTTCGGATGTCTCAAACTGAGGGCCCTGCGTAAGAAAATTCTAAACGAAAGTACACGCTTCAGTATTATCTAAAAAAGAAAGACAAAGAATTACAAGTATGCAAAACAATGTTTCTTAATACATTTAATTTAAAAGAATGGTCCGTAAGAAACTGGGTGATTAACTTTAATTCCGGAATGCATGAAAATAGTAAAGATACCAGCATGCCTACTAAAAGAAGGGTAGCACGTGAAAAAACTAACTGTCTACTGTATATGACAGACTTGCTGAAAAAACTGCCTAAGTTGGAATCACATTATTGTAGATCGGATACAAGAAAATTATATTTACCTTACCAATTATTTAGAAAAACATCCAGGTACAAAGACGATAATACTCTACAGCAGGGGTCTCCAAACTTTGAAGCCTTAGGGCCATAATAAATTTTTCGGTATGTTCCAAGGGCCAAAACGATTTTAATTTTTCTTTCCACCTAAGCAAACATAGGCTTTTTTGCATTTCAATTACTATTGATTGTGTATTCAGTGTATTGTGACACGTAAGGACATCTAGTGGCAAGCAGTGATACTATGTACTATCTATTTCAGTTAGAGAAAGTTCTGCTTCTGGCTAGTTTTTCCGATCACTTCTAGATGGCAGTAATTGCATAGGTATAAAAACGCTAGCGGCGTCATTGTGAGTCAGTTTGCGTGGGACAAGCGAAGGTAGCGAAACTGCCTATTGTGAAATAAAGTAACACCCGTGCATAAGAGTATTTTGATTAGACTTGTTTTATGTGTGATTTATTAGTATGGAAAAGAGGCGAAAAATAGACAGTGAATGCAGAACGTTCCAAGATAAATGGAACGTTCAGTATTTTGTGATTGAATGCAGTAATAAGGCGCTATGTCTAATTTGTAATGAAACCATAGCTGTTCTCAAAGAATATAACATTAAACGTCACTATGAATCGAAACATCTTCAAAATTATACTAAATATACAGGAAGTTTGCGGACGGAAAAATTTGAAGCTTTAAAGCGCGGACTGAAATCGCAGCAATTGTTGTTTACCAAAGCAAATGCTGAGCAAGAGTCTGCAACTCGCGCCAGCTTTCGTGTGGCTCTTGAAATCGCAAAACGTGGAAAACCATTCGCCGATGGAGAAATGATAAAAGAATGCTTGATTGCAGTAGCTGAAGAAATATGCCCCGAAAAGGTAAATTTATTGAAAGGTGTCAGTTTGTCAGCAAACACCGTGGCTCGGAGGGTGCAAGACATCGCAGAAAATATATCATCTCAACTGTCTGACAAAAATGGACATCTTGAATGGTTTTCTCTAGCCTTGGATGAGTCAACGGATGTGTCAGATACTGCTCAAGTGTTGATTTTTATTCGTGGAGTAGATAAAAGCTATGAAGTGTATGAAGAACTTCTTGATATTGATAGTATTCACGGCACGACAACTGGGGCAGATATTTTTAAGGGAGTTGAATATGCCATTAATAAAAAGAACCTTCGATGGAAAAACTTGAAATCTATCACCACCGATGGAGGCAAAAATATGTGTGGTAAAAATATAGGAGTGGTCGCACTTGTGTCAAAGGCTCTAGAAAATGATGGTGGTTCAAAACCATTAGTCTTACATTGTATCATTCATCAACAGTCCTTGTGCGGAAAATGTTTGGATTTGTCTGAAGTTCTAAAACCAGTCATATCAGTTGTTAACTTCATCAGATCCACAGGGCTGAATCACCGACAATTCCGCGAGTTTATTGAAGAGATTGGAGAAAATGACTTGCCATATCATACTGCCGTACGATGGCTTAGTTGCGGAAAAGTCCTTAAGCGCTTTTTTGAACTTCGAGCAGAGATCGAAATTTTTTTGAATGAGAAGCATCGCCCTTGTGCCGATTTAGAAAATAGTGAATGGCTGTGGAAATTAGCATTCTATGTCGATTTGACAAATCATATGAACGAACTGAATTTGAGATTGCAAGGAGAAAATCAGCTTCTCCCTGATTTATACACCAATATCAAATCATTCAGGCAGAAAATAATACTATTTCAATCGCAATTACGTAAAAAATGTTTCACACATTTTAAAACATGTGAAATATTCAGCCACACTACAGAGACTGAATTTCCCGTCGAAACTTTGAGTGCTTTAAAGATAAATTTCGATACTCGTTTCTCAGACTTTGATGTCATTGCGAGTGAAATTAAGCTTTTTCAAATCCTTTTGATTCTGACATTGAAACCTTGGCTCCGGAAGTGCAAATGGAAATTATTGATTTACAGTGCAGTGATATGTTTAAGAACAAATATCAAAATTCATCTTTATTGGAATTTTATAAGAGTCTTCCACTGGTACAATTTGATAATTTGCATAAATTTGCTCGTGGGTTGTTTTCTGTTTTTGGTACTACGTACTTGTGTGAGAAAACGTTTTCCAAGATGAAGTACACAAAGAATGTTTACAGATCTAAATTAACCGATGAGCATCTTAAATCTCTTTTAATAATTGGTACAAGTAAAATTAATCCACAACTACAAACAATTGTCGGTGGAAAATCACAATCACATAAATCTCATTAGTGTTTTTTTGTTTTATTAGTGTATATATTAAGTATTTGTTAGTTATTAATATGCTTAAGCTTAGATACTTAAAATGAGTTTTCTGCGTCATCATTTCTGTTGTAAAGTTTTACCTTGCAAGTATATAAAACCGAGTAATTATCATTCTGTGTTTTAATTCTCTTCCATTCAACTTATCACAGCAATAGTAACAACAGTAAAACATTGGCTGTCGTGGGCCAGATTGATGACACTAGTCTTAAGCTGTCGCGGGCCGGATTGATGGCACTGGCGGGCCGGATTTGGCCCGCGGGCCGTAGTTTGGAGACCCCTGCTCTACAGTGATGGCTGCGGTTACCAAAACCGTAACAATACTTTGGGTAAAATTTAAATTCTTCAATTTATCAATTTTTTATTCGCTAACAGTTTTATTTTATTTTTAGGAAATGCACTGTACTACTTTTCTAAGTTGAAAAATATTTGTATAATACAAAAAATATTAAAACGTGGACACACGCAGATGAAGGTTGACAGTGCACATAGCCTAATAGAACGACGCCTTAAAAATAAAGACATTCACCTTCCATCGGATTGTATTAACGTTTGCAAAGATGCTAGACTTTCACAACTATTTTCTGTCGAATACTTGTCGCATGATTACTTTTTGAATTGTGCAAATCTATCTTATTATGATTCTCTACGACCACGTGTAAGAAGACATAATCCAACCATGAATGATTTGCGATGTATCAAATATGAAGAAGGTGGTATTTCCTTTAAACTAAATTATTCGGAAGACTGGTAAGCCCTTCCACTAAAACCCAAAAAAATCGATGAAATAATTGATTCATTATACAAGGGTCGCTTGCAAATTACATTAGAAAAATTTTAACATTTACAAGATTTAAAAAGGGTTTTACCCATAGATGTTTACTATTTTTATGATGCACTGCCACATCGCACTAATGCCCAAAAAAAGGTGAAGATTCAAAGTAAGTAGGTATTAATTGTGCAATATTTAATATTAATATTTTTTGCGTTTAGTTACTAGAAATGTGATTTCTGTTTTCAATACTGATTAGTTTTTACTTATTATTGTTCATCCAAAGAATAAAAATAAGACACCATTTTGGCGAAAAAGTTTAATTTACTTTGCATTAAATGTATTATTTGACTTTTCGAACAACAATTTTTTTTAATTTAAAATGTTTAATTTAAGTTCTTACTTACTGTTCTTTTTTCATGTATTTAAATCAATTTTCTATAACGAAATACCTGTGTAGTAATTCATTATTCATTGACAAGCGAAAATCAACAAACGACGTTAAACCTCGTATCTGCTAATATATTAAAAACAAATCAAGCCAAAACACGTATCTAACATAACACTAAATCAATATCAACTATTGGTAAATAATAGTTAAATTAATCATACTTTGCTATGTTTCAATTCATAAACACCTACAAATACAAAAATATATTTTATGTACACCTTCTAGAAAGTTTTTTGTCTCCTGTAAAGTTGACAAATTTCAGTTACGTTGTTTTGCGGAATAGCCATCGTAATGTTAGAGGAAAACATGATGCAGAAGAAGATGAAGAAAAATTAGAAAGTGCTTTTACTAATGCCGAATTGAATTTTCATGATTGTGGCTGCGACGATCTAAATTTTTCAGAAAGATTAGTTGAGGCAAAACGAAGGCATTTTTGTTGGATCAAGAGTCTTTCTCGTTTAGCAGTTTCGCAGATTAATAAACATAATGCTCGATTGTACATTTGCGATCGATGCTTACAATATTTTTATAAAGAGTCTAAATTATCAGAGCACATTCAAGATTCTAACCAATTGAATGATTGTAAAATATTATTGCCGACAGAAAAGAATAAATGGCTTTCGTTTAAAACCCTAGAAACCGTATTGATTTACCTTTTTCCATATTCGCAGATATTGAATGTCTTTTAAAAGTAATTGGTGACAACGACCAACCATCAAAATTGTTGCCAAATGCTTGCAAAACAGTAGAATATCAAAAACATAATGCGTTTAGTATGGGGTACTACTTTCACAGCACATATGATGATAATTTATCATATTTTAAGCAGTACCAGGGGTAAAGATTGTACTGGATGGTTTGTTAATGAGCTAACATCGGTTGTAGATAATTATAAGGACTTCTTTTTTAAAGAAGTTCCCATGGATCTGACCACTGTTACAGCAATAACATGAATTGCCATATTTGCGATAAGCCCGACAGGCGGTAAAGTAACTTTGCTGCCCGCAAATTACTTTACCGCCGGTACCTTAACTGCGGTAGCAATTTTTGGCATTAAAAAACCTAAATTTATGCTAAGTGTTCGTTCTGTGCAGTTGTGCGTAAAACGTTGTACGTACCTCAGGCCGGAAGTAGATTACGAACTTAGCCAAATAAAGGCCCTCCTCCGTAGGACCTCAAATTTTGGCTGCGGGCGTAATCTTACTCTTCCGGCCTTCTATACGTAAATAATTATTTCTATAGCAAATGTTAAAGTGTGCTTTAATCGACTCAAAACTAAAAATCAAGTGTTACTTTAACTGCAAGGGTAAATAAAGTAGCACTTTAACATCAAGGGTAGATTTTATTTAAATTAAATATTAGCAACCCAATCTAGCAACTGAGATTTTAAAATGTGATTGACTTTCCTTATTTTGTTTTTGAAATTGTTAAAGTTCTTGCTATAGAAAAAAATAGAATGTTATACTGTATGATAAAATTCATTATCGACTCGCGAAATTAATTTACGCGCTCCTTCGTCGGTCGAAAATTAAAATGTTTTGCTAAAATAAAATTTTATCGTCTAGTATAACAAATAACTATTATTTGCATTTATCCAATATTAATCTACGTTTCATCTTATTTTCAGATAAAACTATAAAACTATTACCGCCTCCACTAGGGGAAGGTTAGTGTTACTAGAGCAGCGCAGTTAATACCGAAAGCCAGAAAACTCTACGATCAAGGGTACTTAAAAACTCCTTACAAGCTTTAAACCGAAGAGGAAATTTGTTCAAAATTCGCTGTCGAACAAATAAAGAAGAACTGTTGGAGAGATTTACGGCAACTTTGCAACCAACCGTTGCCAACTTTACGAGAAGTACCAAGGTCTCCAAAGATAGGAGATATACCCTTAGCGATAAAGTTTTAGGACTTGTGTTGCATAAGCAAAGTGGAAAGGCTTATAAAACCCTGTCCAAGATGTTCTCTCTGCCTACTAGAAAAACGGTGATGGCTTTATTGAATAACGTTCCTACGAATGCAAGATTACAACGCCAATGTAACACGTTTGAAACCGAGAGACAAAGTATGCATCCTGATGTTTGATAAGATAAGTTTGGAACCACATGTGGGCATCAATAAAGCCACAAAGAAGTTGATGGCTTTGTAGATTATGAGGATGGCTTAAAATATAAATTAGCTAACCATGCCCAAGTGTTTATGCTAAAAGACATTACGAAAAGCTGGAAACAGCCAATTGTGTATACATACTGTAAGGGTACAACTTCAACAATTTACTTGGTGAGAATTTTAAAAGCAATTATAAGCCAATGCCATGAAGCAGTAATAAATATTCTTGCCAGAGTCAGTGACCAAGGAGCCACCAATCAAGCGGCGATTAATTATTTGATTAATCAAATTGCAGAACCCGAAGAGAGAATATTTTAAAATGAAAAAAAATATTTCGAATAAACAATCGTCAAATTGTTGATATAAACTGCTCCACATAAGTTAAGGATATATCTGAAAATCTGCTCAATTTTTTAATTCTCAAATTTTTGTCATGTTTGACACTTTATTAAAGTTGCTAGTTATCATACCTATGCCATACGGATAAATGTAGCATTATATTGCAAGTAGAGGGCTGTGGAGAGTTCTTCTCTTTCAAACCTATTCTAACGAATCAATTGTTTGTTTGGTTTACTTGTCAATTTGTTGACTTACTGTGCAAATTTGGTATCAACATTTTGTTGGTTGCTAGTTTCCAATACCTAGACGTAAATTAACATCTGACGAAGCAAATAGAGCAATTGGTTTGCTACAGGGTGGTTAACGACAAAGTGACGTAGCAACTTTTTTTCAAGTTAGCCAAAGTGTCATTTCTAGACTTTTTAACCGTTTTCAAGAAACTGAATCTGTTGAAGAAAGACCTAAAAATGGGCGCCCATCAATAACTACCCCCGCTGAAGACCGTTATATCACCATTTCTGCACGCCGAGAACCTTTGAACACATGTCGAATGTTGAGTAGGAGGCTCGCCGAAGCCACAGGAACAGCAATATCAGCTGAAACTGTCAGAAGACGTTTATGGGATGTCAATTTACGTTCTAGACAACTTTTTAGAGGTGTACCATTGACTCGCGAACATAGGCGACAAAGGTTAGAATGGGCAAGAGAGCGTGTCAATTGGGCAAAAGAGTGGAAGTTGGTACTGTTCACTGATGAATCGAGATATGGTCGTTTTTCGGATAGTCGTCGAACGCGTGTCTGGACACAACCTTTGGTGCCAAGACACCGGCGATCAGTACAAGAAGTTCGCCCTTTCAGAGTAGAGACTGTTTGTGTATGTGGAGGCATTTGTTATGATGCCCGTACCCACTTGCTGGTTATTCCGGAAAACATTAATTCAGAAGTGTACTTGAATCAGGTGATCAATAACATTGTGCCAGACTTTCATGCTGCTGTGGGTCCTGGTTTCCTTTTTTTGGACGATAACACTCGTCTACACCGATCCATGGCAGTTATGGATGCAATTGAAACCAATGGAATTCCTCATTTAGCTTTACCTGCTCTATCGCCTGATTTAAATCCGATAGAGCATTATTGGGATCAGAGATCGTTGCCAAGCTGCCCTTGAAGCCCACGGAGGACATGCTCGTTATTTCTGAAAGGGAAATTAAGAAGAAATTTGTGTTCATTTTCTTTTTTTTTTTTTTGATTAATTCGAAATTAAGTTATTAGTCACTTTCACCTAATTTTCATTTTTTGTCTTTTTGTTTAATTTTTTTTTTAAATTTGTAAACTTTTTTATAATAAAAAACAAGCATTTAAAAACTAAATAGCTTAAAATCGTCTTTGAATTTTTTTTCTTTTGAAAATTTTACATAATATCCATAACTTATGTGGAGCAGTTTATATGACCCATTCCATTTGTTAACCTTCGGACTTCGGATGACCCAGCGCTTGTTTTACTGTCATATTTCCTTGAGTTTTCGAAATTGCAGTTTGGTGATTGTTTAGCTGAGTTTTTCACCTTTCTATTCATCATAGTAAACTTAATTATTTTCAAAATCGCTAGTGTTAAGCAAATGTCGAGACCTATGTGTAGGCCAGACCCGACAAGTTGTAACTTGTTGTGACCTGTTTGCTTAGTTTGGTATATACAGTGTGGTCCATTAAGTGTGCAACAAATGGGAAATTTTTTTATTAGTTGTACAATCGAAATTTAAATATTGCCAAAAGTTAGTGCATGTTCGATAACCATATCAGATGCCCTTAGAATGGCTTCAAGTCAAACAATATACAGGGCAGGACAAAAAATATGAAATTCGTTCAAGACAAAGTTACCTTATTTAAAAAAATATAGCAAAATTTTATTGAGAAAAGTTGTTTAGAATTAAAAGTTATGCTCAAATACAAAGTCACGGCCTCCTATTCGAATTTTGATTCTTTTTTGGAAAATTTTGTATTACCCCCGTATGATACATATTTTTATTATTTTGATTTTATATGTATTTAAAGTAGCCACAACCACATCCCTTTTAAATAACTTTTAGCAACTTGAAGCGTATTTGTAAAATTTACTTGGATTTATATTTTTTTAGGTAAGCGTCCACTTCATGTTTGTTGCAACGATATTTAACAGAACTTTAGAATTTCGCAAATATTCTTTTTAACAAGGCAAATGCTTTACTAATAATAATTTACATATGAAAAACTCTTAATAAAAACAGAATAATAAAAATATGTATCATACGGGAATAATACAAAATTTTACAAAAAAATAATCAAAATTCGAATAGGAGGCCGTGACTTTGTATTTGAGCATAACTTTTGATTCTAAACAACTTTTCTCAATAAAATTTTGCTATATTTTTTGAAATAAGGTAACTTTATTCTTGAACGAATTACATATTTTTTGTCCTGCCCTGTATATTGTTTGACTTGAAGCCATTCTAAGGGCATCTGATATGGTTATCGAACATGCACTAACTTTTAGAGGTATTTAAATTTCGGTTTTACAACTAATAAAAAAATGTCCCATTTGTTGCACACTTAATGGACCACACTGTATATTAGTTGCAGGATGAGTGTTGCGTACAGTTCCCGATGAATTGGAATTATCAGAAACGGAAGACGTGTTGTATGAAGACAGTGACGGTGGTAGTGTTGACGATGCAGGTGGTGAATTATCTGATAATGCCGATAGTGAGTCATCTGACGAGGAGGAAAATACATACTATTTTGACTAAGGATGGTGCACGATGGTCGTGGCGTCCTGCAAGAAACATTTTGACCATGAAACCTGGACTTACCAAGTACAGTGAAAGCATTACGGCGCCTACGGAGGTATTAGAGTTATTCATAACTGGCGGAATTTTGAATCTACTAATTGAGGAAACTAATCGTAGAGTCAGGGCCGACTCAGAGGTCGGGACTTCCGGGATTTTTCCCGAGGCCCACGCTTAAAGGGGCCCCACGCATTGTGTGGGCCGAGACGATTTACAAATAACTTACCACCCAATATGAGTGTGCTGCGTGGACCTTTTACATACATTTCCGAGACACCTAGTACTGATCGCATCCGCAAAAACCGATAAGGAGGAAACTAAATATCAAATTACTGTGTTAATTTTTTTTTTTTACTATTTCATGTCACTTTTTGACAATATAACTGATGGTATATTTTTGTAACCACTGGGCTTCAACACTATCGTAACAGTAAATATTTTTATTTCAGAAAATACTCGTTGGCTATTGAGTGATTTGCAAAATATGCATCATGACGATTTATTCGACTTGATCGAAGCCGTCGAAATTCCATCAGGTGACGAAAGTGAGACAGACGACGTCGACGACGAGGTATCAGACATCGAGGAAATTGGGAATGCCCCTATGAACGTAATTGAAGACGATTTGGTTACGGAAACGCTTCCTAACTATGATGAATGGGATAGTGAAGATGAGCTGCCACTATCTACTTTTCAAAAACCGGGATGTGTTTGGAAAAATCAAATGTTTGATTGGCCACAGGAAAAGCAGTTTACTAGTGTTGGGGGACCAGTTTTGCCTGATAATTTGGAATCGCCGGTGGATTTCTTTATGTGCTTATTTTCAAATAACATTCTTGAGCACATCGCTTTTCAAACCAATCTTTACGCGACTCAGGAAAATAAACCGTTTATTCCAACAAATATTGAAGAAATTAAAGTTTTCTTTGGTATTAACATTCTGATGGGCATAAAGGTTTACCGTCCTATCGTGATTATTGGTCTTCAATGCCACAACTACAGGATGAATATATTTCGTCTGCTATGCCACGCAATAGATTTGATTGGCTTTTGGGCCACGTGCACTTGAATGACAACGTACTACAACCATCAAGAAACGAAAGAAAATATGATAAACTTTATAAAGTTCGGCCTTTGCTGGATAGTCTAGGTGAGACGTTTTTGGCTTGTTACAGCCCAAACGAATTTCAAAGCGCTGATGAATCAATGATGAAATTCAAAGGGCGTTCATCACTCAAACAATTTATGCCTAATAAGCCTGTCCAAAGAGGCTACAAAGTTTGGGTAAGAGCCGACCAGTCTGGCTGCATTTGCCAGTTTCAAATATATTCTGGGAAAATTGGATTGGTACCTGAAAAAAATTTAGGGCAAAGAGTTGTTCTTGACATGACTTCAGCTATAACGGGTAACTTCCACAAAGTCTTCTTCGACAACTACTTTTCATCTGTAGAGCTTTTACAAGAAATGGCCAAGAGGAATATTTACGGATGCGGCACTATTCGAAATAAAAGAAAATTAATGCCCACCGACTGGAAGGCCGATAAGGACAGGAAAAGAGGTGATTACGAATGGCGTGTGGCAACACCCAGCTTATCAACCGTAAGATGGATGGATAACAAGGCTATATTATTTATCACTAATTATATGGACCCAACGAAGATGAATTCAGTCAATCGTAGGCAGAAAGATGGAACAGTTGCTGAAATAGCCTGCTCCCAAATTGTAAAAGATTATAACCGCCATATGGGATATGTCGATAAAGCGGACATGCTGAAACACTGCTATGAAGTCAATAGGAAGTCAAGGAAGTGGTGGCACCGAATTTTATGGCATTTCATAGATGTGGCAATTGTAAATGCCCACATTTTGTTTTCTCAAAAATCCGAAGGGAAAAAAATGGAACTGAAAATGTTCAGGCTGCTAGTAGCCACAGCTTTTGTCGCATCAGGCATCCAAAGGAAATTCACGGGACGTCCTAGTAACAGCATAGAAAATAAATTTAAAATAAATGTTCCCTCAGAAATAAGACTGCAAAATAATTTGCATATGCCCGTTCACTGTACATCTAGACGATGTGCAAAATGCAGCACTAAAGAGGTACCACATCGAACAAAATGGGCATGTACAACCTGCAAAGTGGGGTTATGCTTGACAGAAAAAATCTGGTGTGATACACTCACACAACTTCCTTTTACAGTGATCTTATAATTAGTCAAAAATTTCATTTTTAATTTTTAACCATTTGTTAAAAATTTTCAAAAATTACAAATTCTACAAAAACGGTACAAAATCGAGTGTTAGTTGAAAAGACAAATTTTCTCTAGAATTTTAAGGTGAATTCAAAAATGTAATAATATACCGGGTGTTTTATTTAAAATAGGAGTTAATAAAAAAAATAGAAAAAAAAAACAAAAGAAACCCACTTTAGAAGTATTCAACTGGAAAATCACCTATCTCACATCAATACACATTAAAATGTAAGAAAATGTAAAGTTTAAAAAAAATCGTTAGAGCCGTTTTTGAAAAAATCGAAAAAAACTGAAAAATCACAAGAGTAAACACCTACTTCCGGTTATGCGTTTTTCTTCAAAAGCTTGCTGTCTCATCTACATAGTACACAAAACTTATATATGAAGTTTCAACGCCATACCTCTTTTCGTTTTTGAGATATTCTGTTCACAGACAGACACACACACAGACAGACAGACACACAGACAGACAGACACACAGACCAATGAAAAAAATATGTTTTTTGGGATCAGGGGACTCTAAAACGTGAAGATCCGTTGAAAACTCAATTTCGAATTTTTGGGGTGAATCCAATACTTCCTTTATAGTAAAAGGAAGTAAAAAGGAACTGTTTTGTAGACTACCATACAAAATAAATTTGTTAAACTTTTAGTATTTGTAAGATTTTGTATATCCGCTGTTTGTTGCCCAGTGGTTTCATTACGAAACCACCATTTTGCGCCATTTTGGTTAATTTTTGAATATGTTTTTGTTAAGATTTATGTTTACTTATATATAATAAATAATGTTTAATACATTTTCGCTTTAAAAATTTTTTTTTTAATTTGGGCTGAAATGGGTTAATGTCTATACGTTTAATAATACTAATTCGAGGCTGAACAACCGGTCATGCTCGAAGATTTTGAAATCTGAAAAACAGAAAAGACCGTAAATAGTTCATTCAAAAATGAATATAACCCACAACGAGTGAACTGTTTGACGTTGTAGGGTTATGTTTTGGTTGCATCATGGCCACGAACATGTAAACGCGAAAGTACTGTGATGCAAAGTGTTATGCAACTTGTGCGACATGCGTCTGCTTGTATTATAAAGGGCTCTACAGCTAAGTATTACGTATTTCGTTAAAATATTTGTCAATTTTAAATTCTATCGCTTTGATTCAGCTCCTGAATTTATATTCTTGTTTGTTTGCAGCCAAATAAACATCCTAATTAATTTCGTCATATTGCGTCATTACTAAAATATTTTATTTTTTCAGTAATGGAAGTCCTTGGCTGGTTTATTCCTTCTATTCATTGGCATGGTGCTGATGGTAGGCATGAGACAGAAGTACTCCTGCAATTTTTTTCATTTTTAGAAGAAGGAATTTTACACAAAATTGGCCTTTCAACCCCAAAAAAATCTGTGATGTACAAATTACATAGAAATATTTGTTCAAAACTTTCAAAATTGCAAAATGTATTGAGAACTGAAAGGGATAATGTAAAAACACTTGAAAATTTATACAACGTTGGTAAATTTCAATTTATTGAAGAGAATTTGAATTTCGTAACCAAAGAGTTTATTAATTCTCAGTTACGAAACGTTAATAGCAGGCCTACTGCTCGTAGATGGACGGAGCAAGATAAAGTATTCGGGTTGTCATTATATAAAAGAAGTCCGCGCTTGTATAAATATTTACAAAAGTATTTCCATTTACCCTCTACTAGAACTTTGAAATGCTTGTTGTCTAAAATTCCATTTGAAACAAGACTTAACGGAAGTCTTTTAGATTATTTAAAAACACAGGTTGAAAAAATGGTGGATGCAAATCGCTATTGCACCTTAATTTTTGATGAAGTGTCTTTAGGTGCAGGATTTCATGATGAACAACACAAGCAGATAATCAGTGGTTTTGAAGATTTAGGTTCATTGGGCAGATCAAATAAATCAGCTAATCATGCCCTTGTCTTTATGGTTCCAGGTATAAGAAAGCAGTGGAAACAAGTAATTGCTTATTATTTCACAGCAACTACTATAGGAACAAACAATCTGATGCAAATTATCAAAGAAATAATATGTCAGCTTCAAGAGATAGGTTTACATGTAATAGCTACCGTTTGTGATCAAAGTTCAATTAATCAATCAGCGCTGTCAAAATTTTGTTCAGAAAAAAATCCTAGACAAAGCCCGTATAATTTCTTTGTTAATGATCAACCGATTGTTACAATTTTTGAAGTAGCACACCTTTTAAAAAATACGCGTAATGCATTATTGAGATGCAAAATTCAATTTGAACTTCACAAATTTGCGAAATTTGAATACATCCAGTCTGTTTTTGATATCGATCAGCAAAAAACGTTTAAATCTTTACCAAAATCAAAACAACATTTTAACTTCAAAGATTCCTATGTGAAAATGAAGGTGAAGGTTGCTGCTGCTCAACTTAGCAGTTCTGTGGCTGCTGCCATAGAAACGTTTACTACGTTTGCCAACATGCTACCTTCAGAATCCATTTACACAGTAGAATTTGTAAAAAAAAATTAATAACTTAGTTGATTCTTTAAACAGTTGTCAAGTTCAATCCTCAGATGGCAAAATCTATAAATGTGCATTGAAGCAAAATTCTGTTCATTTGGAATTTTGGCCGAAATTACTGACAGAACTGGATCAGTGGAAATTAATCGACCTGAAGACGAGAGTAAATGTCACCAACCAGTATTCGCTTGTTCGAGGTTGGCAGGCAACAATCAGGTCCATTATTTTTCTCTGGAAAAACCTTCAGAATGTGGAAGGATTTGATTTTCTGAATTTACGAGCATTTAACCAAGATCCAATCGAAAATCTATTTTGTACAATTCGTCAGCATGGCACAGCAAACAATAATCCTACATGTCATCAATTCACTGCAGCCTTAAAAACTGTTGTTATTAACAAGTTGGTTACACCTGTTGACACAGGCAACTGTGAAGATGACCTCTGTACCCCTTTGGCTGATTAAGAAATTTACTAAAATTTTCATCTGGCGAAGAACAAGTATCGCAATCAGACATAAATAATTTTGAAATTGTTAATTCTACAGAAATAAACTGTGAGGATAGTTAGGGTTTGGGATATGTTGCGGGATATATTTAAAAAAAATATTTGTGTACCTGATTGCGATGCTTGCCGATCAAAATTATTTTCTACCGAAATTACCCGTCACCATATTTTAAAATCTTTTAAAGAATTTGATGAAGATCAAAGGTTATGCTATGCCACTGAGTATGTTATGTCATTCATCAAAAGTATCCATGATAATTTATATGCATTTCTTTATGTTAATGCGTTTCAACCTACTTTGGAGAGCAACTTCAAGCAGTTCTACAAATCATAGATAGGTTTAGGAGAAAGGTACTGCCCTGACGATGACCACATCTGCGACGATTTGATATTAAGTAAGTGCACCACTTTCTTAATCTTCAAATTCGTCAAGGAGAAGAATCAGCCGAACACCGCCATTACGCAAGGACATCTGAAGAAAATTAAGAAATTGGCTGCGAAGTAGGTTGCTATTTATTTAGATGTGGCGTATAAGCATTTATTTTTGTTCTAGAATTTTATATTTATTCATTTTTATGTAGTTGTTGTTTGATTGTTACGAATTTATCTTTTTAAATTAACAATTATTTTGCTACTATTTAACTAAGCGTTTATTATTGTATATTGTTTCAGCTGTATTTAATACATCAATAAAGTTTTTTTACTACTGTTTTTCTTAAATAATTGTGTTATTTACATTAGAAGTTGTTCTGTTGTAATTTGTGTTTAAGAAATAATTCGTAAATTTTAATTGCTAATGTCTAATTTAGCATTATCAATTAGAACTTTCGAATTATTTTTGTAAATCAAATTTTATTCTCAAAATATTCTTTAAACTTAATGCAATTCAAGGGTTGCCTATACGCGCCATTTAAATTTCCCGCTCGCGCCGTTTAAATCTACCGCTCATTGTGTAATTTGCCACTTCGTCACCAGGGTGCAGCTTTGTGAAAAAATGGTGGCGTGTTGCCAACGTTTAGCATCGGGGATTCGCTTCTATTAGTTATTGTTTTGTGATGCGGCACACGTAAAAGCGTTGACAAAGACCGTGCGTTCACCTCGTAGTTATTATACATTATACGTTTTGTTAATATTGTTGAGAGTAATTGCAAGGAGCTTGCTATAAAAAAATAGGTATGTTATATCTTTTTTTTTAAATGGTACAGATCGAGATAGAGGAAGAAAATATATTCCCGGTAATATAAAGAGAGAGCTTAAGCGAAAGAAAGAAGAGCCAATTAAGTCGCGGTCGGGCGCACTAGAAAAAAAATTTATACCAGTGCAACAACTTACACCTGTAGACACACCCATTGTGGAAAACGAAAGTGAAAATCATGAACAAACGGAGAATAATCAAGATGCAGATGAAGCGGGCTTCAACGGGGATGAAGAGGAGTTAAGTGAAGTTGATTCAATAACGGAAGATCAACCTTCAACTTCAACATCTACGGAACAGAATTCTACGCAATTAAATATTTTCGAAATTTACAGTTGGCCCCATTTAATAAATGATAAATTGCGTGTAGAAATTGTTAAACGTAAAATGAATAGTGACAAAATGAAAAATTCTCCAGCAGATAAAGATAAAACAAAATTAATAGATTGTTGCCTAATGGAAAAATTGTTTAAAGAAAATGGTTAGTTCATTCTGAAATAACAAATCAATTATATTGTTTCCTTTGCAAGTTATTTCATAATAGGACTCAGAATAATTCTTTTATGAATGGTTTTAATGACTGGAAACATGTAGCTGATAGACTAAAGGAACACGAAACATCTCAACGCCATTACGAATGTATAATGAAACTAAATTTGTCAGAAAATTGTATGAAACACGAAAATTTAATTGACCAGACTTCTATAAAAATAAGAGACAACGAAATTGAAAAATTAAAAAATGTTTTAAAAAGAATAGTAGAAATAATTTCTTTTTTAACAAATAGAAATCTGGCTTTTCGTGGAAATTCGGATAAACTTTATGAACCCCAAAACCGCAATTTTCTCGGGTTGATAGAATTACTTCCAAAATTTGATGCAGTTTTAAATGAACATATAAACAGTTTTATCAATAAAAATAATCGTAAGCTTTTCCTCAACCGTACATTTCAAAACGAAATTATTTGTGCTCTTGCTTCGAAAGTAAGGAAAACTATAATAAACAAAATTAAACGAGCTAAGTATTATTCCGTCATTCCAGACTGTACCCCTGATATTAGTCACTTGGAACAAATGTCTGTTATAATTCGTATCGTAGATAGACAAGATGAAAATGTTGAAATTGTCGAACATTTTATTAATTTCATAGTTGTCAACGATACAACTGGTAACGGTTTAACCGAGTCTATTAAGAATGAATTTACGAAACAAGATTTATTGTTGCCAAATTGCCGAGGTCAATCTTATGAAAGCGGTAGCAACATGAAAGAAAAAAATCGGGGTGTCCAAGCGTTAATTAGGGAAGAAAATCCTCGTGCTTTTTATTTGCCGTGCACTTCTCATAATTTAAATTTAATTCTTGGGGATTGTCGCAAGTCGTCTGAACGAGCCATTAATTTCTTTTCGTTAATACAAAAACTCTTTACAACGTTTAGTGGGTCAGTCAGTAGGTGGACTATTTTAAAAAAACATGCACCCCTTTTAACGCCTACACCGTTATCGGAAACACGATGGGAATGCAGTTTTGAAAGCATCAAGGCAATTCGTTTGCAATTCCCCGGTGTAATAGCTGCATTGGAAGTGCCAGTGTTTTAAAAGGAGAAGTTTTGTCAACAATTAAACACATTATGTCATTGAATTCGTAATGAGTTTGGTGATTTGGTATGAAATACTAAATAAAGTCAATATTACAAGCAAACTTTCTCAAAAACGTGGAATACAAATTTCTGTAGTTTTAGAGCACCTAAAACAACTTTTAATTTTTTTAAAAGTTACAGAAATTCTGGGTGTGAAGATGCGATAATTAGTAGTGGTGAAATATGTAGTAGTGTAAATATATCACCAGAATTTAAAACGAAACGTATTTCCAAAACACCAAAAATGTATACCTATGAAAACAATGACGACATTGGAAACGATGCAAAACAGTTATTTCAAGTGGACTACTTTTTAAAAATTGTAGATTGTGCTATTGTTGCTCTGGATGAAAGATTTGAACAGTATACTCGTTATGATGTATTTGGTTTTTTACACAACATTAGAAATTTTAAAAATAAAAACGATGATGAATTAAAAAATATTGCAACGATCTTCATCTATTTCTTCAAGATGGCGAAAATGCTGGTTTTGATGGTTACAATTTATTTCATGAGTTAAAATTTTTGTCACAAATTATTCAAGAGAATACAACTCCATTAGATTGCCTGAAACAAATTTGCAAAGATAATATAGACGATGTATATGCCAATACATATACAGTATTGAGAATTATGCTAACAACGCCTGTTTCAGTAGCTTCCGCCGAACGCAGTTTTTCCGAATTAAAGTTAATTAAAAATTATCTAAGATCAACCATGCAACAAGATAGGTTAGCGGCTATGTTGTCAATAGAGCAGGAGGTAACAAAACAGATACATTTTGATGATATTATTGAGGAATTAACAGTAAAAAAAGTTTGTACGAAATAGGAATAAAAAATATTATGTTTATGTGTGTATATTATTGACTATTCAACACTATAAAATATAAGCCAATCACATTGCAGACATTTGCTTTTTTCAACCAATAACAGCAGTATATCACTGAATATTGGGCACCATGCAAAATATTCACAAAACAATGTACGTACTCAAAAAATAAATAGCCTTGTTGCGAAGTATCGCTTAGCAACGATGTTCTATCCTTAGTGATATCGGTAGGTTACATAACACTAAACCCCAACAAACTGTGTGGCTTGTTTCAAAAATTTTAAAATGCTGTGTTTTGGAAGTATTCCGCTGAATTTAATTGAGAATGAATAATTATATTAATTGTTGGATTATTTTTCAATAAAGTTAATCGTTATGTATTAATATTGTTAAATAGTCGTACCAAATACCACTCGAAGTGGATATATTTTTTTAAAATATTTTGCCATTTCCATAGAAATTATTGCAAATTTCACTCAACAAAATCACATTTAAATGTCACTCGCCTTCGGCTCGTGATATTTTTGATGTGATTTTGTATCGTGAAATTTAAACGCAATAATTTACATGGAAACGACAAAATATTTGTCAAAAATATATCCACTGCTTGTGGTATTACCCTTGAATATATTGAAGAAATAAATATTTCATTAAATAAATTGATAAAATTATGTTCATGTATCACTTTCTTCCTTTTTGGGAGGGGCCCCGCATATAATATTTTCCCAAGGCCCCGCAAAACCCACAGCCGGCCCTGCGTAGAGCTATTGCATTCAAAGGAGACGAATGGATAAAATAAGTCGTCTAGAAATGAAAACCTTCCTGGGTTTAACGATTATTGCTGGTTCAGTCTGAGCCAGTTTTAGAATTATGGAGTAATCAGGATCCTGCATTACAGCGCATGACTTTTGCTGCGACAATGTCGCGAAACAGGATGAAAGACTTACTAAGATTTGATTTGACAATCTGGAGACTCGAGCAGAACATCGAGAAAAAAGGAAATTGCCACCAATCGAGGATCTACTCAACATCTTTGTTTTGAACTGCAAGAAAGCGTATTTTCCTAATGGTGTTAGGCCTTTATTACACTAGGCCGCCTGGCGGCGCAACCAGCTGCGCCACCGGTGCCTCAGTTGCCGACTCGTACAAGGCGACCGGTGGCGCAGCCCATGCAACAACGTCCGATGAACACAGCAGCAAACAATGTCTCAGCCAGGACTAGTAAATCGACAACCACAAATTAATTTTTTCCAGACTCAGTTTCAACAACGGCTGTTCAATATATAGTATATATACATAAAAAATCTCAGGATATATATGTGAAACAATTAATCATTTTTTAGGAATAAACAATGTTCTTATTAGTTGGATTCTTTGAATCAATTTCTTTTTGACATAATAGGATGATTTACTTATTAATTTACTAATTTACTTTAGGATAGTTTACTTACCTCAAAGTTACTACGAGTTTTTCTTCTGGTGTGATACACTTTCTCATTTTCGTATCTATTCTGGTAATATCAGCCTTTATCAACGACAATAATTCAAAAAAAGACATTCTTAAGTCATTAAAAAACTTATTGTCGTCTGCGCACGGTTCATCAGAAAGAGTATAGTACAACCCTTTAGATTCTCTTAACGACAGACTAGGCTGTACACGCATCTTTCTCTTCCTATGCCTTCTTTATTAATTAACCTTTGTGGTACCAACGGGGGTCCGCGTGGACCCCAATTTAGGTTTTTTCGGTATATAATTCCAGTCGTTCCATTTTGATAGTTCTCCTTCTTTTACAATGCCGTTTTTACATACTCTCAGGTGTGGTTATGCATAAAAATTGATTTTCATTCAGAATTTTTGAGTTATTTACGTTTTTTCAGTTGGGGACCTCACGGACCCCCCCTTGGTATTCAAAGGTAATTTTTTGGTTTTCGTTTTTGCTTCCATAAATGTAACAGTTAGTTGGGAACAAACGTTTGACAACACTGAAGAGACTGCACGTACGCTTGGCAACGCTGTAGTACCACTCTGTACCACGTGTGTTACAGTGCATCTTGCGGTTGCATGCTCAATTAGTTTGTTTAGTGTTGTTGATCATGGCGTTTGCAGCACACCCTAGTGTATCAAAGCCTCGAGCTACCACTTCAACAAAGCGATATCTAACCGACGAAGAACTTAAGAAATTGATAGAAGAAAGCGACGATGAGGATTATGAATGTTTGAACTTGCCAGAGTCTGAGGATGAAGACATCATTTAAGAAAACGACGCAGTAGACGATGTAGTAACAGCTGATGGCCATGACGACTTGGATAATACCGACTCAGACGAAGAGAAAGTTGTATTTTTGCCCAATAACGTCACTTTCAATACTGATTTCTCCCATTCTCAACATTTCTTTCAATTTCATCTTTATCTAGTTTTCAAGTACCAGATTTATGGAGTTTAGAAGTTTTGGGTATAAGGGATTCTTCAGAACAGAAAACAAAGGAACATTTACAAATTGAGACCATACAGCATTTCAATGAAACGATAATTTTAACAGATGAAAATAGGTATCAGGTTTACCTTCCCTGGGTAGAAGGTCACCCAAAACTCATGAACAATTTTGATAAAGCAGGAAAGAGATTATTCAATTTAACAAGAAATCTTAAGGATTCCAATAGGTATTCAGAATATCAACAAGTTTTTCGAAAGTAGGAAAAATTGGATATTATAGAAAGGGTTCCAGAAAATTAAATGGATAATTATGCGTATTATTTACCTCATCACGCAGTAATGAAAATGCCAGGTTATCATTTCATAACATATACAACATAATTTTTCGAGATAATCGAGAAAAGATACATAGAATAAAAGACGGCATATATACAGACAGACATGGCAATAATCTATTTTATTGGAACCAAGCACACGCTAGATCCCATCTAGTTAAAGCAGATGATCCTGCTAAGATAAGAATGGAAGTTACTTCTAATGGCCGAAGCAATGTTCCTATGGCCCCTAATTAACGATCTAGTTAATAGAGACGGCCCAATGCTGTGGGGATATGAGACACTTAAAGGAGGTTGGTACGCACTCCATAAATGGTTTGCTGACGCAACACCTTCATGCGAAACTTTTTTAGCCCTAGACTGGAAACAGTTTGACAAAAGAGCGCAGTTCGAAATTATCGACGACATCCATGAAATAATAAAATCCTACATCGTCTTCAATAACGGATACATGCCTACAAGAGACTACCCAACTACGTGGACCGAGCCAGAGACACTGGACAGGCTATGGAGATGGATGTGTGATGCTATCAAGCATACACCAGACGTCTTAACAAATGGTGAGATGTACGTCAGACAGCACGCGGGAATAGCATCTGGATTTTTACAGACCCAGTTACTAGAATCAATGTATAACACCGTTATCCTACTAACAACTCTATCATCCCTAGGGTACAACATCGAAAACCTTAAGATAAAGGTTCAAGGTGATGACTCAATAATAGGTTTGAGAGAATTTATACCACAACAGATTCATCCCTCCCTGCTTGATGCAATCGCATCTAGAGCAAAGGAATATTTTGGATCAGAGCTTAATCTTAAGAAATCAAGAATAAGCAACACGTTGAATGGACTGCCAGTATTAGGCTTTACTAATGATGGTGGACATCCAACGAGACCAAAAACTGAATTATTAGCTTCGCTATTATACCCGGAGCGTAAATCAGATGAATCACGACTGATGGCCAGATGCATCGGCATTGCTTATGCTAACTGTGGCTATCACTTCTCAGTTTACAAGGTATGTGAAGATACCTTTAACTACTTGAGATCACGAGGCTTTAGCCCAAATTTATCAGGTTTACCTGATTTAATAAGAGCTATGGAGCTTTGGGGCTCTGGTTTTATAACTGAAAGCAGCGTAGAACTCCCTTCTTTCTACGATACGATTCGCAGCTTAATAAACATCCCTGAACGAACTCAAAGTCAGATTGAACGCCTATGGCCTTCAATCCAGTTAACAGAAAGGTATTAGAACCTTGTCCATCGAAAGTGGATAGGAATTCTTAACAAATTCCATATTACTGGAATAAAAACAATAAAAACCACCAAAATCAGACCTGTTTTTGACGCATCTGCAAAGGATAAAAAGGGCCATTCTTTGAATGAGTGTCTTGAAAAGGGGCAAAATTTGATTGAACTCATACCAACAGTTTTATTACAGTTCAGACTAGGGGCGATTGGTGTAATCGCAGATATAAAAAAGGCTTTCCTACAGATTAGCTTAAAAAAAGAGGATACAGATTTTCTGAGATTTCTCTGGTGGGAAGATGAGGAAAATTACAAGAAAATGATATATAGGCATCGTAGAGTAGTTTTCGGAGTTTCTTCAAGTCCGTTTCTCTTAGCAGCAACAATTAATTATCATTTGGCGACCGTGACAGGACAGTACAATGGAGAAATCAAACCAGTTGCAGCAGTGTTGGTATATGGGAGGGATATTCCCTTTTTCGTGGGAATTTTTAAGGAATGTGGGAAAAGGGGATTTTTTCTAAATAATTCCGCTTTTGGAGGGAATTTTCCTATATTTTACATACTAACTCTAAAAATGTATTAAATAACTACTATAATCTAAAAAACTAAAAATTTAGGTTTTTATCCTAGCAAAATTTTAAAAAGAAGAGTTAATCTAAAGAGATTTGAAAACGTAGTTTTTATGAATTATGCAAAGTGTAGCAGTAGACACAACTCGATGACAAGTCACCTGGAAGACCGCCTCGTCAACTGTTTCTTACAAACAGTCAAAACAGTGTTGCCAAGTCTTTTATCGTGCAGCAGTAGAATATAACATTAAAAAGCGGTAAATCACAATATAGAGCAGTAGATTTTTTATTACTTAACAAGAAACAAGAAATAATTAGATGCACTTAACACAATCAACCACATCCACCTAATTCTAATTCGTGACTGCAACTGAATATAATTAAAAATTAACTACAAGTTGGTAATTGGCCTACAAAAGTGCAGGATAAATAAATAAAGACCAGCTTTAAAGGCGAGAATTAATTCCACAGATTGGTTGTTTGTTACTGCATTCTTTCAGATCCAGACTCTCACTCTCTGCAGAGTGAGATTTTTCAGAATTCTCTTATCTTAATTATTACTGAGTGATTGAGTTACACTTTATCGGTTTTACACTGCAGTGGGGCAGTCCTGTATTTGGTATTCCACTTGCAGCGCCGCGTCGCAGCCCCGGTATTGCTCTTGTTTCATTATTTGGTCATTAGTTTTTTTGTGAATAGTGCGTACAGTTATACTTGTGTTAAAACGGAAACTAGTTCTACAAGCAGTAGTGATCAAGCAGAAATGGCAATTATGGAGAAAAAATTATATAAGACGAAGAAAAAGGTATTTTGCTATAACTGGATGGAAAATCCAAATTTTAAATATTGGCTTGAGCCAGTAAACGACAGTAAAAGTTTGTGTAAGTGCACAGCATGTGGAAAGACAATTGCATGCGGAAAAAGTGAACTAGAAAAACATTCGAAAACTGTTGCCCACCAAAAAAATATAAAACTTGTGAAATCTACCAAAAGAATTAGCAGTTTATTTGATAAAGCCACAGCAGAGAAAAAAGAAAAGTTGGAATTCGAAAAAAATGTGAAAAAAGCGGAAATAGTTATTTCTAGTTACATTGCTGAGCACAATACGGCGTTTTCTAATGTAGAACATTTAATTGATATGTTGAAAAATGTGCTTCCCGATTCGAAAATACTGCATCAGATTCAACTAAAACGAAAAAAGTGTACTGCAATTATAAATAATGTTATTTCCAAAGTAGAAACTGAAGACTTGATTAAAATTTTACAGATTGTAAGTATAACATGTGAATGAATAAATATTCTAAATATTAATATTAAATTTTTCGTCATAGGAAAAATTTTCACTGTTGATAGATGAAACCACAGACATATCTACTGAGAAACTGTTGTGTATATTAGTACAATATATTCACCCAGTTAATAAGCAAGACCAAGTACAACTTCTGGAATTGTTGCAAATCAATTCATCTGATGGAACTGCAGAAAAAATGTATGGTACTTTTAAGACATATGGCAGAAAAAAAAATCCCATTAACAAATATAGTGGGATTAGCTTGTGATGGTGCTGCTGTAATGGTAGGGAAACACAATTCCTTCTTCTCCAGATTAGAATTGGATGTTCCTCATGTTATTTTATTAAAATGCATTTGCCATTCAGCTGCCTTAATAGCAAGTAAAGCATGTGCTACAATGCCTGGAGAATAGGAAGAATTGATTAAAAGTGTTTATTCATATGTAGGAGGAAGTTCTAAACGAAGTGATCAAGGACCCAAAGATGATATTAATACTAAAGATAATGAAATATTGTTAGGTTTCTTAAGATTTAAACCAGAGGGACTTAGAAAGTCTGATACATCAACCTTTAACCCCTCAGCGTTCATGATGTACGAATTGTACACATTATGGACAACTACATGAGGCAGTGCTTCTACTTCAAGAGAAGTGAAGATTCGTAGCACCCCTTTATCTCAAGAATATATTTTGGTGTTTTATTTATTGTGCAGACATTTAGGGCTGAGATAGCCACAGGAAGAGCCTCTATTAGAAAGAGAAACTTCATTAAGAAGTTCCTTAGAGACTTCCCACCTGAGAAATTACCTATCCCCGGACCCCTTATCGCTTTCTTTGAAAGCATAAATCCCGCCTCACCCGAAAATTCCTTATACGCACAAGTGACTCTTTTTTTGCCAGATAATCTTGGACCTGCTCAGGCTAACGCCATTTTAATTGGAACACCCGAAGCCAGTTTTGAACTGTTGACCCCTAACATCCCAATGTTAATTGGAATGGTTAACACGATACTGACCGCACCCAACAAAGTAGGCATTCCTGACTTTCCAATCCGAGATTCTGGACCAATATAGTCGCTCACACTGTTAACGAACACGTGTTTACGGCTTTACAATGGACTCAGACCGACAGAGATGCCTTGCTAACACCTGGCATGACACACCTCACTGAATCGGATGGTGACATAGACCGCAAGTTTTATAACTACGGCAAAAGACTGAAAATCCCGATCATAGCTGGAGCTACTCCAATCAGATCGATGGAAGACTTCCTTCAGCTCTCAAACAATGAATGGTTTGGAAACGTTTTGAAAGTTATGACTAACTATTCAAACATTTTCAATCATAGCGCGACATTAGCTCAGACCACTGGAGTTAAAACTGTTAGCCCTTTGACTGAAACCATTTACAGGACTCCCTCCGTTGCAGGACAAGGCCAAAACCTAGCTGTAACGCTAGACACCTTCTTTCCTGATCAGAGCGTATTTTCGCTAACGGCTCGACATCAAAGCCGAGAGTCAGAGATTCCTACATTACTTGGATCAGTTGCGCAATTCTCGCAAATCCAACAGATCATAACGATACCCGACTTACCAAGATGGACCAATCTTGGCATGACAGCATTTTACCGAACAGGACAATACTGGGACCTAAACCCAATAAAGTCAGACTCCGAACCGGAATCTAACTTCAAAGGTGCTCCCCGCTATTATAGTCCAAACATACACCCGTGAACGCCCACCTGTTATCACTATGAAATAGACCGCTTACACCCCACTAACTGCATGTTTAACGCAGTCCACGTGACGTGGATAAGCTTAGTTTTATAAATTTAAATTTAATTTAACTTTAAGTTTTTTTTCCTATACTTAGAATAAGTTTTATGAATTTATAGATTAGAAATAAAATAAAGCAAATAAAAACCTCTGGGTCCCGAGTGGTGTAGCTTGAACAAGCGTCCACGTTCGATCAGCAGAGTTAAGCAACGCTGTCTCTGGTCAGAACTTGGATGGGAGTTCCACGGCTGCATCTCTCGGCGCCTCGTGGTACGGCTATCACGGAAAAAGGTTGGTCCCGGCGGTCATACAACATCATGACAGTCGTTAGTAGGGTTGGAAGTCCTCATAACTGCACAGCGACCCCTATAATTGGCCTAACGGCTGTTGGCGGATTGCAAATTAAATAAATAAAAGAAATGCAAGATTATTTTCAAGTTAATCATTACTAGTACATTATGAAATTAGTTTATAATTCAGAGGATTATGGTATGAGTGAATTTTAGCGCATGAGCGAAGCGAATGCGCTAATTTCACGAATACCATAATCCTCTATTATAAACGAGTTTCATATACTATTTTGTCGTCGACTAACATAATAATTTCGAAAGAAATTAATTTCTGCTATTTTTTAAAAGCAGTTCATGTATACAAAACTATGACGTAGTTGTTGCTATGATAATGTGGTTGCTAAGCTATTGTTTATGCTTACGGTAACAATTTTTGTTTAGCAAACACATTTTCGGCCAAAATGAATGATTGTCACGAGCCTTTATTAATAAGTGATGAAATTCTTAAAAAAGCTGCAGAAGCTGAGCTGAGTCTGATTCCTAAAAAGTCGGAAGAGATTTATAAGAAAGAGTATGACAAGTTTTGGCAATGGCTAAGAGCCAAAAATACGGAGATAGTTACAGAAAAGGTTGTGCTTGCGTATTTTTTAGATCAGGTAAGTTATTTGCATTTTGAGTTAGATATATTAGCTACCAATTCATCGTACCTTATTTTTAGTCGAAGATTTACAAGTCTTCATCGTTATGGTGTCTGTTCTTGAAGTTGAAATGCATGTTACGAATAAAGGACAATATTGACATTAGTAATTTTCCTAAACTTACTGCCTTCCTGAAGAACTATTCGGTTGGTTATGCACCAGAGAAGTCTGCAGTGTTTTCAAAGGAACAATTAATACATTTTTTTGTAAATGCGCCAAATGACAAGTACTTGCTTATGAAGGTACGATTTGTTTCTTTAAATGTCAAAGTTTATCATAGTTTCTGTCATACTAATGTTATTTATAGGTGGTTGCAATTTTTGGTTTGTTTGGGGCTTGTCGACGTGCAGAGTTTCATAATTTATGCGTTGGTGATGTTAAGGAGGAAGGCTCTGTGCTGGTTGTTTATATCAGGGACACAAAAACTCACAGGACTAGGATATTTACAATTTTGAATGATGATGGCGCAGTGAATTATACTGATCTTATTAAAAAGTACATTAGTTTAAGACCAAAACATGTGAAAATTGAGAAGTTCTTTTTATTCTATAATTGCGGAAGATGTACATGCAATCCGGTTGGCATTAACACATTTGGCCAGATTCCTCGAAAGATCGCCACGTATCTGAAAATTTCGAATGCTACTGAGTATACGGGTCACTCCTTTCGGAGAACATCCGCTACGATTTTAGCAGATAGCGGTGCTGATATTAGAACCCTCAAAAGACATGGAGATTGGAAGAGTGATGCAGTTGCTGAGGGATATATTGCAGATTCGCGAGAAAATAAAAACAAGATTGCCCGAACCCTTGGAGCTGCTAGTGGACAGATTAGCAATGTTTCTTCAACGAGTAATGGTGTTCTTTCTACCGCTAATACATCTATGTCGGGTATCACAATATCAGGAAATTTCAATTGTAGTATTCATATTAATATAAATAAATCTGATTGATCTTTGTGTTTATTTTGTTGTTATGACAACTTTATGGCATTCGTGCCATAAAGTAGGTGTTTATGCATGATTTTCCCTACATTAAAGATGGCATTGTGATGCTAGTCGACGACAAAAAATGTTAAAGTTGTCGGGCACTAGATGGTTAGCAACACATCAATGTATTGAGAGAATGTTGTTAAATTGGGATGTTTTGATTGCTTATTTTGATATCGCTGTTTATGAAGATCAGTTAAATTCTGCTGCATTTATATTGGAAAATTTAAAAAATAACAAAGTTAAATGCTATTTTCTATTTCTTAAATATTCTCTAAATTACCTAAATCAATTTAATGCTCTTTTTCAGTCAAAATCTACACTAATAGATACTTTACAGAAAGAAAGCATTAGATTGTATTTACAAGTGGGACAAAATTTTTTAAAACCATCTGTTTTAAAAACTGAATATTTAAGGGGTAATATTTTACATCCAAGTAATTACTTGCCCTTGGAAAATATTTACGTTGGAAGTTCTTGTAATTTTTTGTTATCCTCCTTAAGTGCTGAGGACCAACTTGAAATAAGAAAAAGGATTTTGCAATTTTATGTGACTGTTGCCACTGAAATGTTGTCTAGATTGCCCATTAATAATGTATTATTTTCGGAATTCGAATTAGTTACACCCTCTATTGCGTTTTCAACCAGTAGAAATAATACGCTAAGTACATTAGCCAATATTTGCAATATTTATAAAAACGTTATTGATGTTGATGCACTTGCTTTTGAATGGCGTGCTTTGCAATACTATTTTGACGATACACAAAAAGAAAGATTACTGCAGCTCTCTAAAGTTAAAATGTGGTTAGAAATTGAAAAGGCCCAAGATTTCACAGGTAAATATTTGTTTAAAAATATCGCAAAAATAGCGTGTATAATTTTAACTCTTCCTCATTCAAATGCGGAATCTGAGAGACTATTTTCTATTGTAACAGATATTAAGACCAAAAAACGAAATAAAATTAGTTCAGCTAGCCTAAATTCAATATGAGTCCTGAGAACTAAATTTAAAGCTGAAGGAATTAATTGCACCAATTTTACTCCAAAAGAGGATCATTATAAACATTTTAACAAAAGCATTTACGATTAAGTGTATGTCGACAAAATTTCTTTTTAGTGTCTATTTTTACTACTTTCATTTTAATAGTTATTGAATAAAATATTTACTTATTTTTGTAGCTTTAAGTCTGAGAAGTAATTCTTATTAGAATACAATAACTATATTATTATATTTATGTACTTACATGTACAGTGTATATGTTTATTTTCTATAATTATTTTACGGGTAATTGGTTTTTGTTCTTTTGCAATAAAAGTTATGTTCAGTTAACTGATATTTTATTGTAGAATTTATTAATAATTTTCAAATTTATCACCAATAAGCGGGAGGGATTTTGACACCTACAGTGGGAATTATTTAATAAGGTAGAGGGAGCTGCAGTCCATAGCATATACCAACACTGAGTTGCAGAAAGAAAGGACGCAATTGAGGCGATCATTTACAAAAACTTGTCGAGTTTGAATAAAAGTTGTATTTTTACCCAATAAAGTCACTTTCAATACTGATTTCTCCCATTCTCAACATTTTTTTCAATTTCATCTTTATCTAGTTTTCAAATACCAGATTTATGGAGTTTAGAAGTTTTGGGTATAAGGGATTCTTCAGAACAGAAAACAAACGAACATTTACAAATTGAGACCATACAGCATTTCAATGAAACGATAATTTTAACAGATGAAAATAGGTATCAGGTTTGCCTTCCCTGGGTAGAGGGTCACCCAAAACTCATGAACAACTTTGATAAAGCAGAAAAGAGATTATTCAATTTAACAAGAAAGCTTAAGGATTCCAATAGGTATTCAGAATATCAACAAGTTTTTCGAAAGTAGGAAAAAGCAGTAATGAAAATGCCAGGTTATCATTTCATAACCTATACAACATTATTTTTCGCGATAATCGAGAAAAGATACATAGAATAAAAGACGGCATATATACAGACAGACATGGCAATAATCTATTTTATTGGAACCAAGCACACGCTAGATCCCATCTAGTTAAAGCAGATGATCCTGCTAAGATAATAATGGTCTTTGGAGTACCAAAGTTACTTCTAATGTCCGAAGCAATGTTCCTATGGCCCCTAATTAACGATCTAGTTAATAGAGACGGCCCAATGCTGTGGGGATATGAGACACTTAAAGGAGGTTGGTACGCACTCCATAAATGGTTTACTGACGCAACACCTTCATGCGAAACTTTTTTAGCCCTAGACTGGAAACAGTTTGACAAAAGAGCGCAGTTCGAAATTATCGACGACATCCATGAAATAATAAAATCCTACATCGTCTTCAATAACGGATACATGCCTACAAGAGACTACCCAACTACGTGGACTGAGCCCGAGACACTGGACAGGCTATGGAGATGGATGTGTGATGCTATCAAGCATACACCAGACGTCTTAACAAATGGTGAGATGTACGTCAGACAGCACGCGGGAATAGCATCTGGATTTTTACAGACCCAGTTACTAGAATCAATGTATAACACCGTTATCCTACTAACAACTCTATCATCCCTAGGGTACAACATCGAAAACCTTAAGATAAAGGTTCAAGGTGATGACTCAATAATAGGAAAGGAATATTTTGGATCAGAGCTTAATCTTAAGAAATCAAGAATAAGCAACACGTTGAATGGACTGCCAGTATTAGGCTTTACTAATGATGGTGGATATCCAACGAGACCAAAAACTGAATTATTAGCTTCGCTATTATACCCGGAGCGTAAATCAGATGAATCACGACTGATGGCCAGATGCATCGGCATTGCTTATGCTAACTGTGGCTATCACTTCTCAGTTTACAAGGTATGTGAAGATACCTTTAACTATTTGAGATCACGAGGCTTTAGCCCAAATTTATCAGGTTTACCTGATTTAATAAGAGCTATGGAGCTTTGGGGCTCTGGTTTTATAACTGAAAGCAGCGTAGAACTCCCTTCTTTCTACGATACGATTCGCAGCTTAATAAACATCCCTGAACGAACTCAAAGTCAGATTGAACGCCTATGGCCTTCAATCCAGTCAACAGAAAGGTATTAGAACCTTGTCCATCGAAAGTGGATAGGAATTCTTAACAAATTCCATATTACTGGAATAAAAACAATAAAAACCACCAAAATCAGACCTGTTTTTTACGCATCTGCAAAGGATAAAAAGGGCCATTCTTTGAATGAGTGTCTTGAAAAGGGGCAAAATTTGATTGAACTCATACCAACAGTTTTATCACAGTTCAGACTAGGGGCGATTGGTGTAATCGCAGATATAAAAAAGGCTTTCCTACAGATTAGCTTAAAGAAAGAGGATACAGATTTTCTGAGTTTTCTCTGGTGGGAAGATGAGGAAAGTTACAACAAAATGATATATAGGCGTCGTAGAGTAGTTTTCGGAGTTTCTTCAAGTCCGTTTCTCTTACCAGCAACAATTAATTATCATTTGGCGATCGTGACAGGACAGTACAATGGAGAAATCAAACCAGTTGCAGAAAGAAAGGACGCAATTGAGGCGATCATTTACAAAAACTTGTCGAGTTTGAATAAAAGTTGTATTTTTACCCAATAAAGTCACTTTCAATACTGATTTCTCCCATTCTCAACATTTTTTTCAATTTCATCTTTATCTAGTTTTCAAATACCAGATTTATGGAGTTTAGAAGTTTTGGGTATAAGGGATTCTTCAGAACAGAAAACAAAGGAACATTTACAAATTGAGACCATACAGCATTTCAATGAAACGATAATTTTAACAGATGAAAATAGGTATCAGGTTTGCCTTCCCTGGGTAGAAGGTCACCCAAAACTCATGAACAATTTTGATAAAGCAGAAAAGAGATTATTCAATTTAACAAGAAAGCTTAAGGATTCCAATAGGTATTCAGAATATCAACAAGTTTTTCGAAAGTAGGAAAAATTGGATATTATAGAAAGGGTTCCAGAAAATTAAATGGATAATTATGCGTATTATTTACCTCATCATGCAGTAATGAAAATGCCAGGTTATCATTTCATAACCTATACAACATTATTTTTCGCGATAATCGAGAAAAGATACATAGAATAAAAGACGGCATATATACAGACAGACATGGCAATAATCTATTTTATTGGAACCAAGCACACGCTAGATCCCATCTAGTTAAAGCAGATGATCCTGCTAAGATAATAATGGTCTTTGGAGTACCAAAGTTACTTCTAATGTCCGAAGCAATGTTCCTATGGCCCCTAATTAACGATCTAGTTAATAGAGACGGCCCAATGCTGTGGGGATATGAGACACTTAAAGGAGGTTGGTACGCACTCCATAAATGGTTTGCTGACGCAACACCTTCATGCGAAACTTTTTTAGCCCTAGACTGGAAACAGTTTGACAAAAGAGCGCAGTTCGAAATTATCGACGACATCCATGAAATAATAAAATCCTACATCGTCTTCAATAACGGATACATGCCTACAAGAGACTACCCAACTACGTGGACTGAGCCCGAGACACTGGACAGGCTATGGAGATGGATATGTGATGCTATCAAGCATACACCAGACGTCTTAACAAATGGTGAGATGTACGTCAGACAGCACGCGGGAATAGCATCTGGATTTTTACAGACCCAGTTACTAGAATCAATGTATAACACCGTTATCCTACTAACAACTCTATCATCCCTAGGGTACAACATCGAAAACCTTAAGATAAAGGTTCAAGGTGATGACTCAATAATAGGAAAGGAATATTTTGGATCAGAGCTTAATCTTAAGAAATCAAGAATAAGCAACACGTTGAATGGACTGCCAGTATTAGGCTTTACTAATGATGGTGGATATCCAACGAAACCAAAAACTGAATTATTAGCTTCGCTATTATACCCGGAGCGTAAATCAGATGAATCACGACTGATGGCCAGATGCATCGGCATTGCTTATGCTAACTGTAGCTATCACTTCTCAGTTTACAAGGTATGTGAAGATACCTTTAACTACTTGAGATCACGAGGCTTTAGCCCAAATTTATCAGGTTTACCTGATGTAATAACAGCTATGGAGCTTTGGGGCTCTGGTTTTATAACTGAAAGCAGCGTAGAACTCCCTTCTTTCTACGATACGATTCGCAGCTTAATAAACATCCCTGAACGAACTCAAAGTCAGATTGAACGCCTATGGCCTTCAATCCAGTTAACAAAAAGGTATTAGAACCTTGTCCATCGAAAGTGGATAGGGATTCTTAACAAATTCCATATTACTGGAATAAAAACTATAAAAACCACCAAAATCACACCTGTTTTTTACGCATCTGCAAAGGATAAAAAGGGCCAATCTTTGAATGAGTGTCTTGAAAAGGGGCAAAATTTGATTGAACTCATACCAACAGTTTTATCACAGTTCAGACTAGGGGCGATTGGTGTAATCGCAGATATAAAAAAAGCTTTCCTACAGATTAGCTTAAAAAAGAAGATACAGATTTTCTGAGATTTCTCTGGTGGGAAGATGGGGAAAATTACAAGAAAATGATATATAGGCATCGTAAAGTAGTTTTTGGAGTTTCTTCAAGTCCATTTCTCTTAGCAGCAACAATTAATTTTCATTTGGAACGACTACCAGACTATTTGAAAGAAACAGCAAGTAAACTCAAAAATTCATTCTACGTAGACAATTGTGTCACGAGCCTAGAAAACATGTCTGATTTGTTGAAGTTCCAGGAAGAATCTAATAGGATCATGTCCAGTGCACAGTTTGAACTCAGGGGTTGGATTCATTCGTTCGGAAAGTCAAATGTTGATGTCACTTGCGAAGAAAATGTGTGCTCAGTATTGGGTTTATCTTGGAATTTCAAGAATGATACAATTTTCTGTGATATAAACTCCCTTACTGAAGTAAATAATATTCCTAAAACGGAGAGAGGTTTATTGTCAATTTCCCAAAGAATATTTGATCCAATTGGATTTACTTGTCCAGTAACTTTGATTCCAAAATTAATTTTACAAAAAACTTAGAGATTGAAACTCGGCTGGGATAAGGAATTACCTGAAAATATCGTCAACGATTTTGAGAATTGGTTGAAGCAAATTCCATGGTTAAGTTTTTGCGTAATACCCAGACATATATGTGATTATCCCTTGAATGATAGGGTGAATACTTTACATGTATTCTGCGATTCAAGTAAGACAGCTTATGCCACTTGTATTTTTCTACGTTCAGAGAAGAACAGAGTCGTATCACTTCAGTTGATTCAAGCAAAAACAAGAATCGCTCCAATAAAACCAATCTCTATACCAAGATTAGAATTATTAGCGGCAGTAATAGGTGTCAGACTTTCTCAGTCAGTAAAAAAGGTTGAAATATTTTCTTCCATGAAAACATATTATTGGTCAGATTCAATGGTAGTACTTTCATGGATCAAAACTAAAGAAGATTGGACCACTTTTGTCGGTAATCGAGTCAGGGAAATATGTTCCATTAGTGATCCTGTTGATTGGTTCCATGTACCTGGAAATATGAATCTTGCGGATTTGCTATCTAGGGGATGTAGTGCTAAAACTCTTTCAGAAAATAAATGGTGGAGTGGTCCAGAATGGTGGAGAAAAAATACAGAATTTTGGCCACAATCTGAAATTTCTTGCTCTGAGGAAGAATTATTGTCTGAAAAGAGGAAATCTATAATTTCATCGGTTGTACATGAAACAGCAAAATTCACCAAATATTTAAAGTACTTTTCCAAATATCCGAAGATTGCAGATTCGTGTCCTGTCACGGTCGCCAAATGTTGAGAATAGGAGAAATCAGTATTGAAATTGACTTTATTGGGCAAAAACTTAACCATGGGATTTGCTTTTGAGTGAAGATTCTGAAGATTTCAAATGCCGAATTGTATTACCTAATCATCACTATATAGTTCACAGACTGATTTTTGAGCAACATTGTTTATCATGTCATGCTGGTCTCAAAACACTTCTCGCTATTTTGAGGGAAAAATTTTGGATTTTGAAAGCCAGAAGAACTGTGAAACAAGTCATTTCGAAATGCGTCGTTTGTAAAAGATTCAACCAAAAACAGTTGAAACGCCTTTTGCACCATTACCAAAAAATCGAATAAAAAATGCTGCCACGTTTGAGGTTACTGGTATAGATTATGCAGGTCCACTTTTCTTGAGAGGTGGCGAGAAGGCATGGATATTAGTATTCACCTGTGCTGTTTATAGAGCGGTACATTTTGAACTTGTGACATCACTCTCCACAGAGGCCTTTATTCGTGCTCTCAGAAGGTTCATTGCCAGACGAGGCAGAGTCTCCACGATTTATTCTGATAACGGGACAAGTTTTGTGGGTGCTAATAATTTATTGAAGAGAATCGATTGGGAAAAGATTCTGAAATTCTCTTCAGTGAAAAGAATTCGATGGATTTTCAACGTTCCCACAGCGGCATGGTGGGGAGGATGGTGGGAGCGATTGGTAAGAATTACGAAAGAGCTCCTGAGGAGGAATTTGAGAATTGGTTGAAGCAAATTCCATGGTTAAGTTTTTGAGTAATACCCAGACATATATGTGATTATCCCTTGAATGATACGGTGAATACTTTACATGTTTTCTGCGATTCAAGTAAGACAGCTTATGCCACTTGTATTTTTATACGTTCAGAGAAGAACAGTGTCGTATCACTTCAGTTAATTCAAGCAAAAACTTAACCATGGAATTTGCTCCCACACCTTAAGAACATCTTCGGGTAAAGCTAATTCTGCTAGAGGATATAACATTGCGGCATACTTGTCACTTGTGACACCTAATGTTTCAAGGGCTCTTAATTGTGTTTCAAGCTTATCGAATAAGTTGGATAGAGACATCCCTGTTTTATTTGTCATCGACTGCTTCAACACGAGATTCAGGAGCTCCCTGACGTATACCTCAATCAAGAATTCGTCCCTAGCAAACCTGTTTTTTAACTGTTTGACAGTCTTTTCGTAATTGTCACCTGAAGGCGGGAATCTCTCAACCAACTCCCTCGCCGTGGAACCCTGTTCAGTAGCTTGAATCAAATATTGGAATTTGTCTTCGTTATCAATTGCGGGATCTTCGTGAATTTTCTTAAATTGGCCCCAAAAACCGATCAAATTCTTCACCTCGCCGTTGAATCTCTTCAACTCAAATTTGGGTAATTTGAAGTTCTTCCTCTTGGCCCCCGCCTCGTTCAAATAGAAATTACACCTGGTTTTGTATTTTATGGATTCCTCTCTCTGAATACTTCAACTGAATTCCATTCTTCTTCGAATTCTCCATCACCAGCATCATACCAAAATAGTGCTTCTTTAATTTGCTCATCCAGAATGTAGAGACGGTCGCTTTTATCCTCTAACTGGTTCAAACGAGCCATTACATCTTCTTTTTTTGGATAGTTTGTCCTTCAGTAAGCTATCCAAGTCCTTGCAAGTTTTTGTAAATGATCGCCTAAATTGGGTCCTTTCTTTCTGCAACTGGTTTGATTTCTCCATTGTAATGTTGAGAATAGGAGAAATCAGTATTAAAAGTGACTTTATTGGGCAAAAATACAACTTTTATTCAAACTTGACAAGTGTCAACAAAATTAAAAAAACAATTTCTAATTGCCGCACAACAATTACCCCAACCTACACATTTATATATGGGTGGTTACAGAGTGTTTTCCAACAGTAGGTACTTTTGACATATCAGTATATTGAAATTGTCAAACTGCGTCATTAATGGAACACGCTACTTTCGCGACATACGAACCACTCATTGTATTAGTGACGTCACTAGTAACCGCGTTTAAAACCGCATTCGTCGCCAAAATATGCCCTATACAGTCGCGGCCAAAAAAATCGGGACACCTTTTTTGACCTAATTCTCAAAATGCCAAAAACAACTGCTGACACTGACAATTCTAATTAATAAATGTCATCAAAAGTCATTCAATTCTGAAAAATGCCGGCACATCTGTCAAATACTGATAAAGCGAGAATAATTGGTCATGTTGAAAACGGGTGGAGTTATAGACAAATAGTGTATGAATTAGTCGGCCTATTTCCACAGTTTATATTATTAAATCGCGACTGTGGAAATAGGCCGACTAATTCATACACAATGAGACCACAGTTACAAAATACTTTCAGATCAAATATAGACAAATAGCTCAAGATTTCGGCATAGGCAAGAGCACGGTAGAAAGAATAGTGAAGAAGTGGAGAGAAGAAGGTAGAGTTGAAAGAAGATTAGGATCAGGGAGACCCAGGGCATCTGCCAATGAAGCAGATTTACGTATGGTAAATCATTTAAGAACACATCCATTTTCCTATTACGAGCTGTAGAAGGAAATCAATTTCCTGGATCCATTCGCACTGCACGTCGGAGACTTAAAGATGCTGGCTTGCGATGTTATGCTGCCGCGAGAAAGTTTCGTCTAAGAAACCATCACAGGGAAACAAGAACAGGGTTTGCATTAGAAAATTTAGGAAGAGATTGGAATAATGTAATTTTTTCTGATGAAAAAATATTTAAATCTACCCATGATGGTCGTATAAGAGTTTATCGACCTGAAAATTGTCGATACAACGAGCAATATGTTGATCAGGGAAATGTTGCTGACGGACGGTTCTCACTAAATATCTGGGCATGGATTTCATCAAGTGGAGCAGGTGTTTTATGGAATATCGGCGGAAGACTAAACAGTCAAGAATATTCAAATATTTTGAGGAATGTGATTCTGCCATCAGTAACAGAAATCTTTCCCCAAAATAATTTTGTTTTTCAGCAGGACAATTGCCCTGTTCATACTGCTGGTATTGTTGGAGAATGGTTTCACCAAAATAATATTGAAACATTAAATTGGCCGAGTTACAGTCCAGATTTAAACCCCATCGAAAACGTTTGGGGATTACTAACACAAAACATTAGGAGGCGTGATGTAAGACCGAGAAATGATGGCCAATTATTACAAATAATTGAGGAAGCTTGGGACGAACTACCTGACCTATATTTTCACAGGTTGTACGAGTCTATGCCTACAAGATTAAATAACGTTGTTACTAAATATGGAGCCCCAACTAAATACTAATATTAAATTTTTCGTTTAAAACACATGTATATCATATTGATGTTTCTAATAGTAATTTGAATTTTGTAATTTGTTCCCGAAAATAAAGTACAGTCGTTCAACAAGTTTTCGGATTTTGAGAATTAGGTCAAAAAAGGTGTCCCGATTTTTTTGGCCGCGACTGTACCTTTCAAAATCACTGCCTAAAAGCTACTGAAAATATGTCATTTTGACCTAAATTTTATGGGCAATCTACTGACATTGTCAATTGTCACAATAAAGCTGTCATTCATAAAATTGCAAAAATGAATTTTTTGTGGTCGTGGGAAACATAGCGTACATAACTCGCTCGAAAGTGTATCGTACGCTCGTATTTTAAGTCACTCGCTCCATTGTGCTTCGCCTTGTTCTTCAAATATACTTGCACGATAAACGCCATTTTCGCAGCCTGTTATGTAATACACTATTACATCTGTCAGTTCATTTTCAACAATTGTGGGTGCAACAACTTGCAACGAACTTACGTGAGTACGCAATAATGGTACGTATAAATCAAGAAGACATGATTTTTATTAAATCTTTATGCAGAAATGGTCGATTTACTGCTAGGGGCGTGTTGTCCAAAACGGTGATGACGGCTTATATGGGGACACTCGGTTTCTCTCTGATGAGTGCTTCCATCTACATCGGCTGTATAAGGACAGTGTGGTCAATTTTTAAAAAGGCAGCCATTAAGAGTCGTCTCTACAACAACCAGCCACGCCCTTAAGTATGGTTCTGTGGACGGCCTGCTAAATTGTAAGACAAACGTCACCCTGCTAAATTGTGACATAAACGTCATTTTATACGGACTGGACATATGTGAAGTTCGGAGATGCTTTGCAGAGCGCTGTATACCCACGATCGCGAAAATTTGTGCAATATGAGGTGGTCAAATGTGCAGTGTAACATTAATTTTACGAGAACGTCAATAATATTACTTAAACAGAATTAAACGGCAAGAGACGATGTGAAACGTATGGAATCGCTGCCAGCGATTAAAAATCCTCGTTAACCAGCAACCTAAATTGGATTATAAGTCAAGGTGTCCTTATTTATCTTCTTTATTGAGTTTTTGTACATAGAAAACGAAAATTGACAACATTTTGCATTGATCGACACAGAGATTACGTACAAAAACTAAAAAATTATGTTTTTATATTCTTAATCAAACCGTTGTATTTATTCCACCAGTTAATTTAGAGGAATAGAATATTCAATGTTACGTAGCCCATAAATTATCTTTAATTTGATGCAATAATCTTTGGCATTAAGACATTTATATAGTTTATTATAGCTTTTGATTTCGATTAATGCGCAATTTTCGCAAAAAGCATTTTACTTTAACTCGTTGACATTTACTTATGCAAACGAAAATTCGGCATTGGTTTACATAGAACACTGTAGAATTTTATGAGGATTATTTCATTCCACTTCATATTGGGGCTACTTTCAATAATAAAGGACTTAGAAGCAATTCTGTGTGATTATGTGTAATTTCGTAAAACGACTCTTAATGGCGGATTTTAAAACAACCAATCAGAAACAGGACCAAAATTGACCACACTGTCCTTATATAGCCACTGTCCATCTGATTGAAAGTGCGTTACTACTGTCCTTGGCCCTCATTATAACAGTTTTAGTTGACTCATAGACGAAAACCTTTGCTATTTACCGTTCTGAACGTTTTTTAAATTTTGGTGTTAAAATCTTTCAATTTCGCGTTTCTTTTTAGTTGCACCTATTCGACTTACACGTGGCTAAATAATTGTGGTAAGTACAACATTGCTTTCTGTAGCTTTTGAGATTTCAATCAATTATTTATCGTGCGTCTGGGTGAAGTGACACCATGTTTTCTAACTTACGTCATGGCCTGCTCAAATGGGGACACTAAGAGTAGTTCAAAATGGGGATGTCCCCGTTTTGAACTACACCTAAAATTACTGAAATGTGAATTATATTGGTGTTTTCATTTCAAATTAATATTATAAGAAGCTAATATAGAGCTGCCAAAAAGCTATTATTTTATTTTCATATGTTTAAATGGGGCGCTGTAAAAGGAAGACTGAAAGACAGAGCTGGTCCGAGGAGAGCATGTCTGGAGCAATCCAAGCAGCTCTCGAGGGGGAAATGGGCTACAGCAGAGCACATAAGGCCTACAACGTTCCTCAAACAACTGTGGAGAGAAAAGTGAGGGAGGCTCGACAGAAGAGGTTGTCTTCTAAAGCAGTTGCTAGAAAAAAGTTAGGACGATACAAAACTGTTTTTTCAGAAACCCAAGAAAATGAATTGGTGCATCATATACTAACTATAGAAGAGAGACTATTTGACCTTACCCTAACAGATCTACGAACCCTCGCATTTGAGTTAGCTGAGAGAACTAAAATCTCCCATGTATTTAATAGGCAAAAGAAAATAGCTGGTAAGGAATCGCTATACATTTTTCTTAGTAGGTATCTTAGACTATCTTTACGTGGTCCTGAAAAAAACATCAATGGCACGTGTAAAAGGCTTTAACCGTGTAGCAATTCAAAAGTTTTTTGTTTTGTTACAGTCTCTTTATGAGAAATATAAATTCTCACCTAACGATATATACAATGTGGATGAGACGGGCATCTTGACAGTGCCCCACAAGCCCTCCAAAGTACTAGCTCTTCGTGGTTAAAAAAAGTGGGCAGTTTATCATCGGCTGAAAAGGGGGTACTTGTAACGGCTGTATGAATGCTGCAGGAAATTTATGGCCACAATGTTTGTATTCCCTAGAAAAAAGCAAAATCCCCTCTTAATGGACAACGCTCCTCCCGGATCATTTGCGGTATACCATGAGAGTGGCTGGATTAACAAGGAGACCTTCATTGTTTGGTTTAAAAGGTTCCTAGAGTTTTCTCATCCCACACCTGAAAAGCCGGTGCTGTTAATTCTCGATGGTTACAATTCCCATGCAAAAAGCTTAGAGCTTATTAATATTGCACGGAAACAGCATGTCATCATGTTGTGCTTTCCTCCACATACAATACATCGGCTTCAGCCACTCGATATGTCTTTCATGGCACCACTGAGTGCCTTCTATGAACAGGAGGTTAGAAAATGGATGATGGGTCACCCTGGACGCTGTTTGACAATTTATCACATAGGAAAACTGTTTAACGCTGCTTTTGCAAGAGCAGCTACTATGCAAACAGCAATCAAGAGGTTTGAAAAAACCGGGATATATCCCTTCAACAGCGATATATTCCCTGACCATCTGTTTGCGTCTTCAGAGACCATTAAAAGACCGGTTGATGACGTCTGTGCAGCAGGAAATGTCGGTGGTTGGAACAGGTACAACATCAACTGCGGAGCCCCAGCCATGAGTCTCAACTTTTCTTATTTCGTCAAAAATGCTAATGCCCCCCCCCCCCAAGAAGGAAAGGACAATGAAAAAAGAAGACAAGAGAAGAGGTAAAACTGCAATACTTACGTCATCTCCATATAAATCAGAATTGGAAGCTGAAGAACAGGAAAGAATCGAAAAAATAATAAACTTAAAAGAAATCTGTCTAAGACACATAAGAAACCTATGCATGTGGTGAAACCGCCTAAAGGTCGAAAATCAAAGAAAACAAAACTTGAAGAACCAGTGATGTCGTCATCTGAGGAAGAACAGGATACCGAGACTTGCATGTTTTGTAACGAACTATACTTGCACTCAGAAGCTAAAGAAGGTCGGATTCAGTGTAGTGGCTGTCACGGATGGGCGCATGAAGCATGCTGAAATGCTAAGGACGATGACACATTTATTTGTGATTTTTGTGCCTGAATATATTCGTTATTAATAATTTGTATGTTCAACTTGTAGCCCAATGTTTTTTCAGTGTTGTGAGGGTCGCGTAATTACAGACATTTTATTTTATCTTAGCTATCTTATTTCTAGGAAGAACACCTTTTATTTTAGGCATTTTATTTCTAGGACAATAATAACTTGTATTTTATAGATGTATTTTATGTATGATATAAGTAACAATTATTTTACTTAACGAAAGCTTTCGTTTGTTTTGCCAGTTTGTAATTTGACTCCTTTTGCAGCTGTTGAGTGTGCCTCGGCGCGAGAATCGAAAATTTCTATCTTAGATTTATGGCCAGGGGCTTAGGCAAATTTGAGGAACAAACAGCCCAAACCGCCGACTAAACTAGTTTGGGGATTTATTAGTTTACGATTTCAGCCAAGAGAAACACGTGTCCAAGTAGTCGTGGGAAACAGCAATTTAAAACGCGACAGAAAAGGATTAAAACCGTCGTGGGTTTTGGAAGAGAAACTACCAATTAACATCGCGTCGCTATAGCAACGAAATTTAGATTTCGCTGTCATTGGCGGGACGCCCAGCGACACAGGATGGAGGGGTTCTCGTAAGTTGCATAAAGCACACGGCATAAGACGGGAGAGGGCAGAAAAACAAAGTCTGGTGTTTGTGGTAGTTCTATGCCTAACACGAAGAACTGCTACAACAGCTGATCACTTAATTAACCCCTATTTCACTAGGTACAGCGCAAACTGACATGGCGAGGTCTCTCTGTCCTCGTTAGTAAGTGACCGTTGAGTACCAACCCTTTGTCTTTCTGATTTCACTAAATATAGCGCAAACTGACACCGCGAGGTCTCTCTGTGCTCGTTAGTAAGTGAGCGTTGAGTACCAACTCTTTGTCTTTCTTATTTCCTTAGGTACAGCGCAGCCCGACACTGCGAGGTTTTTATTCCCTCGTTAGTAGGGGCGAGTACCAACTTTTTGTCTTTCTATTATTTCACTTAACACCGCCATAGTAACAAGACTCAGGCCGGCAGACAGCCCTCCTTGCCGCTAGGCGAGATAACAACGAACGTCCGACGTCCAGGTTAGGCTCCGAACAGAGCAGTAATTGTAAGAGTAATGTAGTGCTTTTACTATGGTCATAAAATGTACAGTGACGCCTATAATTGGCCTAACGGCTGTTTGCGGAGTGCGGAATAAAATAAAATAAAAATAAAATAAAATAATAAAGAACAATAGATTGCCATGATGTTGTTTTCTTTGGTGTAAGAACGAATGTTTCCAGCCCATATACGAACTGAGTAAAGTTAGCCTAAGTACGGCCGCTTAGGTGAAGCACCTGTAACTCCCGTCAAATCACCTGCCGTAATCAGTAAAAATACACAACGTAGGCACATACACGAGCTAAAAGCAACCAGAGTGTGCACCGCTAGTGTTTAATTTTTTCCATAGTGGAATCGACGTTTTCTTTTGAAGATAATTCGTGTTGAAGAACTAATCTGTAGTCAAGTAGGTGCTCCTCATTCAAGCTTAAGTCACACGAAATACGCAAGAAGCACTGTTTTAAGCAGAAGTTCTGTTACAAGAATCAGTAAGCTATATCTGAATTTAAAAGAATTTTAAGCGAGTACCTGTTATAAAGCTAACTTAAACTGTTAGGCAAAAGAGAAAGGACAGGTCACAATATCTGTTATGTAGATTTTGAACTCAAGATAGTATTGACAAAATATGATTTACGGATAACAAAAATAATTTAATGTTGAAACACCAACAAACAAGCAAAATTATTGTATCTACTGCGTCGTTGCCGCTAAAAAAAATATTAACACAGAAAGATTATTAAAAGATCCAGCACATTTTAGCGATTCAGTAATGGTTTCTGCAGATGTATCAAGCACCGCCGAAACTGAACTTATTTGTGTGATTCGGGGTATTAAAATTAATTCAGAAACTTACTGTAATGATATTTTGTCAGTAATGTTGCCAGATATAGAGGAAAAAATGTTAATTACACCTTTATGCAGGACGGAGCATCATTCCATCGTTCAGCAAGGACAGTAGAATTTTTGTTGGAAAATTGTTCAAGCTTTATTGAACCTAATTTATGGTCTCCTAATAGCCCAGATTTAACCTATGGATTATTTTAAATGGAGTCAACTAGAAAAAATGATATACAACAGAACTGTCACCATTGACGTAATCAACTTGCGTGAGCGATTACTAGTGCTGGGAGACTCTCAATCAAAAAAAGTATTCATACTGCAATACACCGTTGGAGACGCAGACTTATTAAGGTTTATCAAAAGAATGGCTGTCATATAGAACCATATTTGTAATTTCGTTTATTAACGAGTTTTTCGGTTTTCGGACCCATTATTTGATTTTAAGTGCAAAGCAAAAACAAATAGTTAAGTACTCTGGAATCGTTGGTTTTTGTTAACCAAGTTAACCAAGCGATGTTATTGTAGTTGTGTAATATGCTTCTATTAACATATTATATAGCAAAAAAAATCCAGTCGAACTGACTATGTAATAGCTGTAAAATAATTGAAGGGCTTAGGGGAAGAGAGTAACAAGCCACATTTTCTTTTTTTTTTTTTATTAGGCATTATACCAGATCAGCAACTTACTTGCTATACATGGCAGTGTTACGTGATTAACAGTGTGTATAATATACATATACCTGAGTAACAGAGTGATTAATATCACCACTTATGAAATTAAAGTACTGTTTATAACATTCTTGATATAACACAATACATTAGTTTATGTAGTTTATCTAGCCGCCATCACTATCACTATCACTATTGTTTAGGTAAATGTCTTGTGGTAGGTTACGTTTCAGCCTTGTGTGTATTTGTTTTTGTCCAAGTCGATAGTACACTGCTCCAGCACAATTGTTAATGTTTGAATGGAAGTTTATGGTTAGCTTCTTTATGTACTCCGAGATCGTAGTTATGCCAAGTTCAGTATGAAGTTGTTTGTTGGTGACGTACCAGGGAGCATTCACAGAGATTCTAAGAATTTTGTTTTGTAGCGCTTGGATCCTTTGTAGGTTTGTTTTAGATGTATTTCCCCAGATTACACAAGCATAAAGTACTAGTGGTCGTATTAATGTTTTATATAGCAGCATTGCACATTTAGGTTCTAATGACGATTGCCTGTTGATGAGCGGATATAGCTGTGCTAGTCTTGTGTGCCCTTCGTTTAATTTTTTAACTACATGAAACCTCCAGGTGAGTCGAGTGTCTAAGTACACACCTAAGTATTTCACTGCTTCAGTTGTATCTACCCACTTGATTAGATTTTTATTGATTATAATTGGCGGTGGTTCATTGATTTGTCTGAGGGTGAATATTGTCGCTGTGCACTTGTCATAGTTTATCTTTAGGTTCCAGCGTTTGAGCCATCTAGTAAGTTCATTTGTCGCGCGTTGTAGTTGCGTGATTGCATCTAGGAGGTTGGTATTTCTAGTCAGTAATGCAGTATCGTCTGCAAATAATACTAGGTCTGCTTTTATGTTAGGGATATCGTAAATGTAGATATTAAATAATATTGGACCCAAGATGCTCCCCTGGGGAACACCTGCTCTAATGGATCTAGTTGATGATACAGTTGTATGAATTTTGATTGCGAACGTTCTGTTGTCTAGATCTGAGAACAGGATGGCCTTCAAGTATCCTGGAATGGTAAGATTAGAGAGCTTGTATTTTAAACCTTCGGTCCATACGCGATCGAAGGCTTGAGCCAAGTCCACAAAAAGTGTCGCTATGTATTGCTTAATTTCAAAACCCAATTCTATTGTTTCTACTATTCTCTGAAGTTGATGACATGTATAATGTCCCTTCTTAAACCCAAACTGAAAAACTGGTAGTAAATGTAATCTCTCAATTTCATCACTTAACCGAATATTTATTACTTTTTCAAACAATTTCGAAATAGTTGCTAGTAGGCTGATAGGCCTGTAGCTGGTGATAAGTTTCTTGTTTTTTCCTGGCTTGGGGAAGAGAAGAATTAATGCATGTTTCCATTTGTTGGGAAAGTAGCCCGTTCTTAGGCATGCATTATAAATGGTAGCTAGGTGTGCTAATGCTTTCCGGGGAAATTTCTTAAGGATTATATTAGGTATTCCATCTTCGCCTGGCGTTTTGTTTAGGGGAAGTGTTTTAATTATTGAAGCAAGTTCTTTCGGTGAAGTTGGTTTTATTTGGTCTCCGGCTAATGGCAAGTGTGTCTCTACATGCCTAACTACTATGTTTGCAAGGCATGAATCTTGATGATTGCTAGAAGTAAATGTTTTTTCAAGGTGGTCGGCAAAAGCTTCACATTTTTCTTCATCGGTGTTATATGTTACATTGCAAGATGTTACTGAGGGAATTTCTTGAGTCTGTTGTAATATTCTCCTTGTGGTTTTCCATAGTCCCGGGTCGCCTGGTTCAAAGGTACTGATGTGCTTTTGATATGATCTGAATCTGTAGTCATCCAGTTCTTTTTTAATTCTACGAGATAAGTTATTAACCAAGTTTCTCGTTGCATGATTTCTAGTGCGCTGCCACTCCCTACGCAGCTGGCTTTTTTGCTTTATCAAGTTAATTATATACATGGGAGGAGATCTATAGTCAGTGGGTTTTCGTCTTTTGCGTGGAGATGTGGCGGTTTGTACACTTTCTTTTATGGATGTTGTGACATTAATTATTGTTTCATCTATGTCTTCCGTAGTTAGTAAATTGTTGGGGTATTTGAGATTTTTATCTAGTAGTTCCTGGAAGAGGTCCCAATCTATTAGTCCATTTATTAGTTTTGAATCATTAGGTCTTCGAGAAGGTGTAGTTATGAAGGAGATTATTATCGGTAGATGGTCTGAGTTAAGTTCGGTGACAACTTCTTGGAATATTTGTGACTTAAAATTTTTTTGAACAATTATGTCCAGGATATCTGGTTCATGATCTAATCGATATGGAAAATATGTCGGTTCATCCGGGATTATTATTTGAAGAGCATGTGCAGTTGCGATTGCGTCAAGTTTAGTTCCAGCTGGGTTACCTGCTCTGCATCCCCATGCGGTATTTTTTGAGTTGAGATCTCCAATTAGAATTGTGGGTTCATTACTATTGAATATTTTACATATGTCGTTTTCGAGAAGTTGTTTATTTGGCTGTCGATACACGCTAATTATTTTAATATAATTGCCTTCTTGGGTTTTAATTTTCACTGAAACAGTTTCAAGATTGGTAGTGTTGATTGTTGTATCTTCATGATGAATAATTGTTTGCTTTATAAAGATTGCTACTCCACCAGAGGCAAATCTAGCTGTTCTATCATTGCGATAACAGCAATAGCCAGATATTTTGATGTTATCATTTTTAGTTAAGTGTGTCTCCGAGATACATGCAATATCTATATTATATCTTGCAAGAAAGGTAGTGAATAACGTTTGTTGGGTTTTTAGCCCATTGGCGTTCCAGTTCAGGATGTTTGAGTGAATAAGAGTTTTGTTGCAGTTATGAGCCATTTAGGAGAAGTGGTAAAAGGTTGGTTAGGAGAAATTGTTTTATTTGACCAAGGTAGGGTTGAATCAAATTTAGAAGTGATGTAAGAATTGTATTTGTTATATGTTCGCTGTTAGAAGAGTTATTTGCAGGTTTCCAGGGTTGGTTGTGACTATTTATGTTTTTGCAGTTTTTATCAAGATGCGGAAAGTTGGTGAGGTTGTTTACGGGTGCTGGCTGAGTGCTATTGATAATTTGATTTTTCCTAGTATGTATTGTATTTTTGGAAAATTTTGAGTCTTGATAGTGTTTGCAGCCTCTGAAGTTGGCCGGATGGTTATCTCCACAGTTAACGCAGACTGGAGGAGTATTTTTGTCCTTGTCACAATTGGTATACATATGGTTGCCCAGACACTTCACGCACCTAGGCTGTAATCGACAATAGTTCTTGGTGTGGCCGTAGCGTTGACATCTGTGGCATTGTGGTGTATTATTAGATGTTTTCCTTGGTTCTACCCTGACAAGCGTATGGCAGATATTTTCGATTGTGAAGATTTCATTCGCCTTTTCATTAGCCGTTAAACGTATTGCGCATACAGGAATTGGTATTCGGTCTCTGTTATAGAGTCTTGTGATGCTAATTATAGGAAGTTTATATGCAGAGAGTTCCTCTGTTACATCTTTTTCCGTTAGAGAAATTGGAACGTTTTTAATCACCACTGAGAGTGGTCGTTCATTCGGATTTTGAAATGAGTGGAATGCAATTTGGTTTGTTATGTAGTAATTTACTAGGGCTCTGTAATCATTATTAGTCGTAAGTGTGATCTTTAGTGAAGTTCCACTGAGGCTGGTGGAATATTTATCTTTGACAATACTTTCAATGTCTGCGATAACTTTTTTGTGGTCGACTGGCCCATGTAAGAATATTGGGGGAATTTTATTTTTGACCTCTTTATCTGCTTCAATAGATGTATCAGCATTCGTTGTCGATGCAGTTTCGCCTGACGGTTCAAGGTGTTCTGGTAGATAAAATTTGTTTTTTTCAAGTAATGTTGTAGGTTTCCATTGATATTTTTTTTGCAGTTCACTAATAGGAGGTGATAGATGATCTGAACTTCTTTTAGTTGACGACATTGCTTTACCCCACTAAGGGGAAGCAATTAAAGTTACAATGTACTTCAAAGTTCGTTTAAAATATTCACAGTGGATTAGAATATAAATGTAAATAACTTACACAGCTGATAGCTGATAAAGCGCGCGGCTCGTGATATCGCTGCGGTCACGGTTCACACACGACCGTTCAACAAGAGCATTCACGCCGAACTCCACATTTTCTTAAAATTCAATCTAAATATGTATATAGTAACCTTAAAAAGGGAATAAGCCACAGAATTTTAAGAAGTTTGCACAAGAAATGGCGACACTGCAATAAACGCCTTCTTGCCTCAGTTCGTTTTAAGTGTATTTACGGCCCAAGAAGGTAACAAGCCACATAGAAATCAACATGGCCGAGCTACATATACCATGCGTCAAACGTAAATTGTTCGAAAACGATGACAATTCTGGTTCTAGCGATTCGGATTTCAACACAGATGATGGTGTGAAAGACAAAGATTACTTGGAATCAAGTAGTGATAATGACAGTAGTGAAGACAGTCTTGTTTTAATAAGTTTAAAAGTAATGTGGCTTATTACCTTTTAAGCCAAAAAATTCTTAGTTTACCCTGTAAACAGTGGCTTAGCACCTAGGCGTAAAGTCCCTTTTTTTAACTTATAACTTTCTTTCCACTGATTCTAATAACTGTAATAAACAAAACCTAAACTAAACTTATTCAAAACCAAACCACTAATATCTAAAAACAGCAGAGTCTGGGGTATACTTAAGGTTTTTATGGCTTGTTACCTTCTTCCATAAATAATTTCCTTTTCAATTTTTTGTGGCTTGTTACCTTTTTCCATACATGATTCCGTTCCTTTAAATTTTAGAAACAAAATATTATAACCAGAGGTCCTCTTAAAACTCCAGACAAGAAACCGCAAAGCAGATGCCGGCCAGAAAATATTGAAAGTAGAAAGCGCGTAAAGGCTAAGAAAAAAAAGGAATTTAGGACATTCATACGACAACTGGAAAGGAAACAAAGTAGATGCACGAATTTTGGGTCCACCCTGCCGTTGTAAAAATAAATGCAGAGCTTCTCTTTTGGGAAATGAAGAAACATTTCATTCTTTCTGGGATTTGGACTCCTACGACGAGCAGAATGCCTATCTGTTCCGAACAATAAAGTGTTTACCCAAGAAAAGACATTATCCCAAAAAAACAAAACGTCAAAGGTCTTCTCGAGCAGTAACTTTTGCGTATTCAGTGAAGGTTCAAGGCGTTGACAAAAAAATTTGCAAGGAAGATTTTTTGTCGGTACACAGTCTACAAAATAGCAAGAAGCGTATTTACAATATATGCAAGCTGGATTTACACAGACAATTACAGAACCAACCAGAATAGTAAATAATTGTGAAAGTTTAATTGATCTAATTGTGACAAATCGGTTTCATCTTAAACCAATTATGGATTTTAAATGGCCAAAAATTACGGATCACGATATAATTAGGACAGCTTTAATGAATAATGTTACTACTGGCAGGGATGTGAAAACATATAAAGTAAGAGACTGGTCTGATGCAAAACTGAATGCTATAAAGGAAGAATTGTTGGGAAAGACTTGGAGCTATGAATCAGTGGATGTTGATATAATACATGATGTAAAAACAGTATGGTGTGCCAGCGCGCAGCGAGTGAGATCATACTGTCTCGCTTCTGCTGTTGACGTCACGTTGGGAGCACGCTTTGGAATTCAAATGACTATTCAACACTATAACATAATATTAGCCAATCATATTGCAGACATTTGCTTTTTTCAACCAATAACAGCAGTATATCACTGAATATTGGGCACCATGCAAAATATTCATAAAACAATGTACGTACTCAAAAACTAAATAGCATTGTTGCGAAATATCGCTTAGCAACGATGTTCTGTCCTTAGCGATATCGCTAGGTTACGTAAAACTAAACACCAACAAACAGTGTGAATAAAGTTTGGCTTGCGTTAAAAATTTTAAAATGTTGTGTTTTGGAAGTATTCTGCTGAATTTAATTGAGGATGAATATTAATTGTTGGATTATTTTTCAATAAAGTTAATCGTTATGTATTAATATTGTTAAATAGTCGTCCCAAATACCACTCGAAGTGGATACATTTTTTTAAATATTTTGCCATTTCCATAAAAATTATTGCAAATGTCACTCAACAAAATCACACTTAATTCATGTCCGGTAATTTTCTTATCGTGCACAGAACAACGTAATCGACCCTCGCGTACCGCTCGTGCCGATTAATACGTTGTTTCTGTGCACTCTAAAAAATTACCGGAAAGAATTAATGCTCTTATGAGATTATAAGTGGTAATAATACCATGAATATTTCAATTTCGGACCGTTTATTTGTTTAACTGACGAAATTGACGCAATTCAAATGATAATAATACCATGCATATTTCAATTTCGGATCGTTTATTTGTTTAATTGACGAAATTGACTGATTTTGATATAATAACTAAAAAATCTGGTGTGATACACTCACACAACTTCCTTTTACAGTGATCTTATAATTAGTTAAATATTTAATTTTTAATTTTTAAGCATTTGTCAAAAATTTTCAAAAATTACGAATTCTACAAAAACGGTACAAAATAGAGCGTTAGTTGAAGAGACAAATTTTCTCTAAAATCTTAAGCAGAATTCAAAAATGTAATAATATACCGGGTGTTCTATTTAAAATAGGAGTTAATAAAAAAAAAACAAAAGAAACCCACTTTAGAAGTATTCAACTGGAAAATCACCTATCTCACGTTAATGCAAAAATGTAAAGTTTGAAAAAAATCGTTAGAGCCGTTTTTGAAAAAATCGAAAAAAACTAAAAAATCACAAGAGTAAACACCTACTTCCGGTTATGCGATGTTTTTAAAAACCTTGCTGTCTCATCTACATAGTACATAAAACTTATATATGAAGTTTCAACGCCATACCTCTTTCCGTTTCAGAGATATTCTGTTCACAGACAGACACACAGACAGACACACAGACAGACACACAGACACACAGACAGACAGACACACAGACCAATGAAAAAAAATATGTTTTTTGGGATCAGGGAACTCTAAAACGTGAAGATCTGTTGAAAACTCAATTTCGAATTTTTGGGGTGAATCCAATACTTCCTTTACGGTAAAAGGAAGTAAAATTAATAGAACAGAGTAACAACAATAGACGTACGAAAATTGCTCTGATGCTTAATACATTGCAATGGCGCAGCATTAAGCAGCGAATTTATTTCAATATGCTAATATTAATTTCAGGAAAGTCGGCCTTATAAATGTCCACGCACCTACAGAGGACACTGAAGTTGTTCCATACTTTTCACACTATTGCTGCTGTTTGAATATCCATCGAAGACTATGATAGTATTGTGCCCAAAATGTTTCTGTACATAATGTACATAAGTTGTACAAGTGGAATTAAAACAATCATTTTGATGCCAGACAACTCTGTATAAGAGAAAGCCACCGTCAATTTATAAGTTGCATTTTCAAAATCAGGTCGAGATGTCAATGGTTCAAAGTTGCGATTTCCTTGAATTATTTCATTTTGGGAACATTGTTGTCTTAATATTGTACGAAAAGGATCCTTCAATTCAGCTCATGGTATATTTTTACATTTCAGACCTCAGATTAGTTGTGGAACTCGGGAATTCTGTAGTGTTATCCTTCAGATCAACGTTCATGGCGAGTTTTCGCAGAAACGGTCTGTCCTACAGAAAAAACTACCAAGTACTTTTTTGTACAGAATGTTGTGCCCTTGAAGTTCTCTGTGCAATGTCATATACCTAAAGTCAATAGAAAAGAAGATATAAGCGAAAAACCAAATTTTTCCACATCTGCACCCTATAACTCACGAAGCTCAAGGTCAAATCAAGGGTACTTTTCGGAAACACCAAATAAAGGTGTACACAAAAATTCAGCTAACTTTGCATTATTCCGAAAGTTTGCCGTAAATTTGTTTAATTTGACTGGACTATAATGCTCCCAGTTTCAACATGCTCCCAGCGTGACGTCACTGCGCAGACCGGACGAAATCTAGTCGCATCCGTAGCACACCATACTGTTTTTACATCATGGATACAATATACCGATGGGGCCACAATTATACAGATTGTCCGGATTGTATTCGGGACATGGGAAATTAATTAGTGCGACAGGGATAAACAGATAAAATGAGTAGGTATGACAGAGATAAAACATATCAAAATTTATCAATATACCAATGGACACTTTCAAAACTTTTCATGGATGCTCATATTTTAAATGTCATTAGAAATTTCAAAATGCAGTACACGGTAGCAGAAAAGGTTCAAATTATTCAATGGATTTATGCTGGGAACTCAATTAATGAAACTATAAATTTATTTATAACTGCGTTTGAAAATCGTCCCATTCCTTCACGTTCTGGCATATCCGGAATTGTTTGTAATTTTGTAACTTTTAATGACACTCATGACAACCAAGCTTAATTTATTTTAAAAACTTGTATATCCATGAAAAGTTTTGAAAGTGTCCACTGGTATATTGATAAATTTGGATAATGTTTCTTCTCTGTCATATCTACTCATTTTATCTGTTTCTCCCTGTTGCACTCATTAATTTCCCATGTCCCGATTACAACCCGGACAATCTGTATACAGTCAAAATTCATGAACTGCGAACACGAGTAAATCAAGGCGAATTTACGATTGCCTAAAAATACGCCAAGACCGATGGACAGTCGGTCTAAGGTACTCTGTTATTAATCCACGGGTCGTCTGCGTTGATTGTTTAAGTAATTGTTCAACGCAGACGCCTAGTGTAATTTTTTTTAAATTATTATATCACAGATAGGATGTATGAGGTACTGTTATTCTGTGATTAATTCAGGTGATAAATTCAGAGTTGAAAAACAGGATTTTTAGAGATTAACAGTACAGTAAAAGAAGGTAGTTCTTAAAGTAAAACGCATTCTGAAGAAAGAAATAATTTCTTCCGAACAAACTAACTCAGTAAAAAAAAGATGCAAACAAAAATAAAACTATTTTTATTTCAAACAACAAAATTCAAGAAGTTTAAATTAGCTCTTGTTCAAAGAGCCTGCCTTCTTGCTCTAAACAATATCCTAAGCGATCATAGAAACGTATTAGTGCTAGTACTCTGAACAACCCTTTTAATTTTTAAACGCAGTTGTTCAAATCGTTAGTTGTAGTGAAAACGACTTTTCAGAGGAAGTTTTAGGCATTTCTGTCACAGTTTCACAAAATTCCATACTTCTGAAATGGCCAACGGGAAGAATATCGCAGCTAAATCTACTAGTTCTGCAATTTATTTAAATAAATAATCTGGATAGTCATTAGCGGTAATACAAACCCCTTTTAAATTCCTGTCTTCATTGGGAACATTAGGCCTTTTGTGCTTTTGGGGAGAAACACATCCAAAGTTTCCAAAATTTGAAATAACTCCATGTAACGTTGATAACGATAAGGAACGCCTATTTTCAAATGTTGTGAAAGAACTTTGAATTTCCCGGACCGTTGGACCCTGATAATTTGCACTGATCCGTTGCTTCGTAGTTATCGATTTTAAGATAGAAATGACAGCAGATATTATCTACTGACAAAATACGCGAACTGTCAAAGTTAAATTCTCGGCATTTGTAAATTCGACATATCATCTGCCGTGTTCGTAGTAAGAAAAATCTCTCTGTATAACAGCAATGAGATAACATGAATAAGAAGATACAACAATTTGCTTGAGTAAGAAAGAGATAAACATAGTAGCAAATATACGAGTAGGCTTGAAGCTTACTTTAATTATGACATCTGTCAACTAATTGTGCCTACTAAAATAATTTTGTTGTATGGTCATCTCTTTCTTACTCAAGCATTTTATTTTGTTGTTCATGTTATCTCATTGCTGTTATGTCGAGAGATCCAAAAAAAACTGTTCCTCAGCGGGCTATGGAAATTCAACGTATGAATAATATGTTGGTGGCACTGTACGTCAATGTCAAATTCGAGGTTATCAGGTTAGGTTTTCCGTCAGTTATGACACAAAATGACGCAAATCCTAACCTGCTAACCTCGAATTTGACATTGACGTACAGTGTCACCAACATATTATTCATACGTTGAATTTCCATAGCCCGCTGAGGAACAGTTTTTTTTTGGATCTCTCGATATATAATTGTGGCCCCATCGGTATAATACTTTTATCACTAACGTAACAAGTGTAGTTAACTATATATCACCTAAGAGAAAGAGAGGACCTATATGACTCAAAAAAATGATTGGTTTGATAAAGAAATAAAAAATGCCCAGGAGTTACGTGATATGCATATCAGCGATTTAAATTTACTCGAATGTATGTTGACTGGGAACAGTATAAACTTCACAGAAACAAAGTTGTGGGCTTAATAAGAAATAAAAACGCATATCTAGAAAGAAATATTGACTTATGTAAACAAGATAATAGAAAGATGTGGAAAACTTTGAAAACGCTTGTATCTGGCACTAAGAAGAAAATAAGTGGAGACATAGACTTTGAAAATTATACCGGACCAATGGAATTCAAGTTTAACCAGTTTTACTGTGATAGCATCAAGAATATTGTTGAAAATATTGAAACTATTAATGAAAATTGGAAACACGATGGATTGGGTAATATCACTGTAAGTTTCAATCAATTCCAACCCATTACATTTCTTGAACTGTCTAAAATTGTCGCAAATTGAAAAAATAAATCATCTTCTGATTTACTCGACGCAAACATTATAAAGAATCTTTTTGACGTTATTGGATACCCTATGCTGAACTTAATAAATACATCATTATCTGTAGGTCATATACCTGAAAATCTCAAAATAAGTACTATTTGTCCAATCTCAAAAGTATTAAGGCCAAGCAAACCGGAAGAGTTTAGACCTATCAATGTGCTGCCAACTGTGGAAAAAGTGCTGGAACTAGTGGTGCATAATCAAATTATCCAATACTTCGAGGATAATAATCTGTTGTACATGGGACAATCTGGTTTTCGTAAACGTCACTCGTGTGAAACAGCAGTGCAATATGTGTGCACAAGATGGAGAAGCGATAACCGGACAATTTTCATAACCGAATTATTTGCATTCGAATCATATTAATAACCGATTGATTATTTGAATAATCATTCGAATCAATTTTGGCTCTCGATTCGTTTCGATTAAGTCAGCCGGTTTGCCGGTTGGCGGTTCACCGTCATCTGCATCGGCATCGTAACTTGCAGATAGCAGAGGAACTCAGTTAATCGTTAATTATAATAATTGTATAAATGATTTTTATTTGATTTCTAAGGAGTTTAAACCATTGAGAATAGCTATATCAATACTAATCATAAAGAAATTATAAAATTGCGAATACAGAGTATCTATTGAATCTATTTTTAGTTCCTAAAATTCTCTAGTAGTCACCCTTCCCTTTTCGCTTGCACATCATACCGGTATATTTTAGAATCCATCATCTATCTACGTACAGCCTTCCGCGGTTCTAAAAACGCACACTTAACATTTTCAACATCGAAATCCACTTCTTGTCCCGACTGCTCCGTTATTAAAAATTAAATATAAATCTTTTACGATATTGGAAAATCTTATTTCGCTTTCTGTTTATCCCTTATTAGGCATAATCAACCGCGTTTGGAAGCAAAAATTTAAGCCGTTATAAATTAATACCAACACAGCTTCGGCAAATCTCATACTCAGCAGAACGTTATCTTTAATAGGAACGGCCCCATAAATTTAACTCGTCGACTGGAAGTCTCAAATGTCTTAATAACATCAACAAGCAGCCGCGAGCCTCACGTGGGTCAATCAAGTACATACGTGGAAAAGGTTATGAGTTATGAATGCCGTATTATTTACAGAATTTCGATCACTCGCAGGTCGCTGAGACGCGGCATGTAGTACGTATCAGGATGAAGTTATTTTTCATCCGAATACTTGGAACGAAAACCGAGTTACACAGGTTATTTCAATAACCGGATAACCGGTTATTTTTGATTCGAATAAGCCCATCACTATTTGAAACCATTGATAGGGAAATTATGCTACAGAAATTGAAATATGGAATCAGAGACACTGCCTTGAAATGGTTTGATAGTTACTTGAATAGAGATCACAAGACTAAAATTCAAAGTAATATATCTGAGGTGTTTATGGTGTTCCACAGGGCAGTGTACTTGGTCCATTGTTATTCATAATTTATGTGAATATTTACATAAGTATAGATAATTGTTTTGTTAATCTCTTTGCAGACGACACTCTATTGTCGATATCTGGTTGTGTTGAGTGAAATAACTGAAAAACTCAATAGTGCACTTAGTAAATTATACAGATGGTTATGTATTAATTAATTAAGACTAAATGTTACCAAGACAAAATGTATGCTATTGGGTTCAAGTACAATCAATTTGTGTCAAGTAAACATGGAGTTACTATTAATGGGTGTAATATTGATCTCGTTAAGTCAATAAAATACCTTGGAGTGACTATTGACTCACAATTTAAATTTACTAATCTTATCGATGAACTCTGTAGAAAAATCGGTAAAAAACTTGGTTTCTTTAGACGAGTTTTAAGTGAACTGTCAGGGTGGGCCAGACAAGTTGTTTTTAATGCGATTGTTCAGCCACATTTTACTTATTGTCAGACAGTACTCTTTATGTGCAATAAGACTGATGTTTATAGGCTCAGTGTGCTGAGACATAAGGGAATGCGGAAAGTATTGAATTGTAACTATATGACGCCAATTAATATCATATTGGAACAGTTGCAGTGGTTGCCCTTTGAAATCACAATTGGACGCTCTGTACTGATTTTCATTCACAAAATACGGCATGGTCTGGCTCCACGTTATCTAATACACTTTTTAGATGTTAGAGCTAGTTTTACTAATCATAATCTTAGAAATAAATGTAATGTAACGGAGCAATAAATCAGAAAGATCGTTGCCAATAGTTAGCATAGAAATTCCAAAGAAGAATAAACTCGCCCATAAAATAAACAGTGCGTGTTATAAATATTCTCAAAGTGCAAGCAGTTATCTTAAGTGCCATTTGAAAACTTTCTAGGTAAAGGGTACACGCAGTTAAAAACGCCTAATGTCAAAAAGTAATTTGTGCCGCGGAATTCAAAAGAAGAGAATCTCTCCAACGTCTTAGAGTGTCCCTCAAACAAAAGTAAAAAGGGTTTCTCAAATCCTGACAAACACTTTCCTAAATCTGAATCGAAAGTGGATCCGCAATACGGCTATAAAACTGCAGCTGTAAAAATCGAGAGTGAATTTCGAGTGGGTGCGTATATCATAAACCTCGAACCCTTTTGCGGGGCAAGTGAAAGTGAGGCGACTCTTCGTCTTGTGAATACAATACCATTGTTACGACTAGAATAGACAATCCTTTTGTAAATTGTACAACCAGCGTATATATACGGAAGCGATGAAGCTTTAATTCATTGCGTACTAGGTCTCAGCTGGACGGCCACCTTTGGTTGTTCGGCAACACGAAGTGTCAGATTCTCAACGTGTTTAGCCTTATCAAATCTCAATACTTACTGAAGCATTCACTTTGAGTGTTTCAGGAGCCAAGTGTCAGATTCACAAACGCTCATATGTATTCTGATTAACCCGACCTATTCGCTCCGCACTTGTAATAATATAGTAGCTAATCCGCACATCTAATTTATGTCTGTAATCTGTTACGTTTAATAAAGAATATAAGGAGTGTTATAGTTATTCATGTGTGTAATTTCTGAGTACATTATAACCAAGGCCCGGATTTCTAGGCATTTGCCTACTTGATTGTGATGCAGGCAGGTAAATAATTTTTATACTAAAATTTGTTTCGTAAGCTACTGATGATTTTAAGCCATCTTTTATTTTGCGTAAACTGCCTATTTTGCACATGTAGTGCCTATTTTTAGTTTCAGTGCCTAATTGACTTATTTCGCGTTTTTTACACCTATGATTTGGTTTTTACATTAATTTTCGTTTTTGTTTAAAATATTTTTAGAAATATTTTATAGAAAATGTTTAAACCCAAATTTAAATGCAGAATATCTGTACAGTTATTTATTCTTGGAATTTACATCACCAGTTAAACAGGTAAACCATGCTGGGTTGCTATCGTAATCTTTTTAAGAGTTTATTTTTTTAATCCCTGCATTGTCGAGCGCTTACCTTATCTTTATATGCGCGTTGTTACTGTAGACCAGTTCTCCTTAGAAAAATGCTTAAGAAAGAGAACCTTTATGTACTGAATCAGCAGAATAGAAAAATTACAAAAACAATTAAAAGAAGCTTTAGGAAAAATGCAAAGATTGTTTCTTTGCAACTAGAATCTCCTTTGAAAAACAATCCAGTGTATTAAGAATTGCTAAAAATTAGCAAAATTTTGTTGGGCGATTCAACAATATTACCAAATCAAGTTAGAAGTTCGGATCTTCAAGTTTACAAGTATGCACCAATTACTTCCTGTAACAGCATATACACAAAATTTTTTAGACCAGAGGAGAAGTTTTACACCAAAAAATCTGGAAAAAGTGTTCGTTTGTTATGTTTAATTTGTGGGCGTTTGTATGTAGGAATAGGCTTTACATTATTTTATATTCTTAGTGTAAGGAGCAATAAATATAATATGGCTACGTTAACATTATTTTTAAAAGTATTTCAATAAAATAAATTATTAATGACAAGCAAATTGCGCGCTACGCGCACGTGAAATAGGATACGCGAAAGGTCACGCTCCGAGCCGAGCGCTAAGATAAGAAAAACAAAACCTAAACAAATATAAACTTCTGCGAAGCCGGAACGTGAGATTTTATGTTGTGCCACAGACAGACACACATTAAGGAAAATTATATTATAGATATCACATTTTTTAGGCTGTTTTTAACATATTTTAGCCATTTGCTACAAATTTTTTCCCACATTTTTTATTATTTTTTGTGTCTAGTTAGCTGCCTATTTTTACTATTTGGTGCCTATATAATGCCTATAATCTATTTTTTATGCCTATTTGCCTGCCTATTTTGGACTTTTTTAATGCCTAGAAATCCGGGCCTAAATTATAACATGCCACCCTAAAGTAACTTTAATATCAGCAGAGTGAACAAGACTGTTTCAATGAGGTCCATTTTTCACAATGGGTTGAGTTTATACAACAATCTTCCTACAGAAATAAAGAATTGTGAGGGTATTAAGGGTTTTTCAAATAAAATCACTGAATACCTTAGAATCAAAAAATGTATAATGGGCACTTAATTACAATTCTGAAAAGCGACCAGCGAGGAAAGCACTCTAATCGAAAGAATCGCCTACCTGAAGAAATGATTAAGGGTGTACATGGCCATATAAAATCCATTCCCAAGTATACAAGCCATTACAGTAGAAAATGTAATCCTAATTGAGTGTACATTGATCATGATCTTTTAGTTTCCTCCTTATATGAGAAATACTATAAACCATGGTGTACAGAGCATGGTACTGTACCTGTCAAAGAAGACACTTATCGGCGAATTTTTTGTAGCCAATATAACATTGGATTCAAGATTCCAAAACGCGATACCTGCAATACATGTGACCAGCGTAAGATTCTGATGAGTCAAATAAAGGTAATGAGTCAAAGCTAAAAGAAATACAACTGGAATTAGTTACATGAAAGAAGAGCGAAAGCAATGCAAGCTAACATGAAAAAGAAAATAGACGAGGCTAGAAGAGAAAACAAGAAGCTAGTAATATCGTTTGATCTTCAGCAGGCACTTCCAATCCCAGACCTAACTGTAGGTAAAGCTTTTTATCTGAGAAAAGCTTGGATGTATAATCTTGGTGTGCACAACTGCAACACAGACCAAGCATTTATGTACATGTGGCAAAACGTGGTAGTGACGAAATTGCTAGTGCTATTTTGAAATATATTAATGACACTTTACCTCAAACGGAAGAACTTTTAGTATTTACTGATAATTGCGGGGGACAAAATAAGAATTGGACAATAATGTCTCTTTGGTTGCAGATGATACGAGAAAAAAGGTTTAAGAGCGTTGAACATCGATATCTCATACCGGGCCATACTCATTTACCACCAGATAGAGATTTTGCAGCAATAGAAAAGCATAAGAAATATTTAAAGCAGGTATACAGTCCAGATCAATGGAGATGCAAAAAAGAAAAATCCGTTTAATGTGGTGCCAATGACTCAGGCAGATGTTTATTGCTTTTCTAATTTACTACATTTTTTTAACAAAAATAATGCAATAGATACCAAAGAAAGTTGAAATTTTAGTCAAGTAAGATATTTCTGTTTCGAAGCAGAACATCCTAATACAACGTTCGTTAAACACTATTTGAATTAGCCCTTTAAATCCGTTAATATTGGAAAGAAAGGTATACAAAATTCAAAACACCCAACGTTTAGTGAGCTTCCCTTGAAGTATAAAAATTTCATAGCAATCAATCCAAAGAAGCTTGCAAATCTCAAATTTCTCCTTCCTTATGTTCCCCCAGTCTATGTCGGATTTTGTAGAGAACTTGGAGTAGAGAACGTACAGCTCAGCGATGTAGATATAGATGAAGGCAATATCAAACATTTCGACGATGAAGAGGTCTAGATTTTAAGAGAACAAGTTAAGTTTGCCAATAAATTGAATTAAAATTAAGTTTAAAATGGGAACAAGCCACATTTTTGTTACATTTTATATTTTTTTTTGTTAATGCATTACATTTTTTTGAGTTATTAGACTGTAAAAGATGCTATAATGTTAGTATTAAACTGATACAAAATTTACTTATTGTTTTCTTTGTATATACAATTTCACAATTTCAATAAAATATTAAAACATGAATTACTCCAAACTAACTTGGAGCGGCTTATTACCCTCCTCCACCGAGCCCTTCAATTCTAATAGACCAACCAGTTGAGATTTGATCAACTTTTAAAAATTGATCGTTTTTTTTTGCCCACCGTGTATATATAATAAGGAAATCAAATATTATTTACCAATCTTATTAATGTGACTCATAGAAAATAAAATATATATAACACCTAGTTTGAACATACCTATGTTATGTGCTTTTTGAAAACCCAAATACAGGAAAATTTAATGCAAGAAATCTTGTCTTGCTTGCACTTTTCTTGCAAACCAATTTCTTGTCTTGCCTTGGAATGCTGTTAACTTTTTGTGTAAGAGAAGAACAAGAAAAATGCCAGTGGAAAAAACAAAATGAAAAAGTCACCAAGATATAATCTTTTAACAAAGTCAGGAAAGGGAAATAATTCTAAGCAAGGAAACATCAAGCATCCCTTAACCCGACGTTGGTACTCTGGGGTATCTGATACCCCACTGTTTCTTGTTGTATCATAGGCAACCATTAATACAACCGTGCACCGCGTCAAGTACCTTCCTAAAACCGTATGTGCAGTGCATCCGTGCTTTCAGTTCAGTTGTGGCGTGACTTTCAAGGAAGCAACAGTGATTTAAAGTTGTGTCGGGCATCACATACCCCAGCGTACCATATACGTTAGTGAATTACATTTGTGCCGGGTATCACATACCCCAGTGTGCCATATACATTAGTGAACTATCTCAACATTCAAATCTCTATAATATCTTACAGCGGTAAGTTGTAAACACATAATCCACTAAAAGTTGCTTTTCCAATATTAGAAATTTTCTACAGATCATGAGCTACGAGGAGCAACAGGCTAGGTTATGAGAACAAGTACAGAATGAAGAAGAAGCTCCTTTAGATTCAGATTCTGACGATGGATATGCAGACCATGTGAGTGAACGGTCAGAAGACTCAGCTACTGAGCAAGAGATACGTGATGCAGATTTTGGTGACAATGAAGTGGAAGGAGAAGATGTGGATTGGAGACAGCAAGACAACTTTACAGGTAGGGACAAAGCAACCAATTGGAAGAAGACTCCTTTCACAAAGATGGTGAGAACTCGTTCAGAAAATATCATCACTCATCTACCAGGATTGAAGGGTCAAGCGAGGCATGCAAAAACACCCCTCGGATGCTGGAATTTATTTGTCACCGAAAGTATGCTAAGCGACACAGTTAAGTACACCAACCAGAAGATCCTAGAGAAATCTACTTCCTACGCAGATAAACATTTATACAACGTCACCACAATGTCTGAGCTCAAAGCTACTATCGCTCTATTATATCTGGCTGCATCGTTCTAATAAAATAAATTTGGAAGATTTGTGGGAAAGCGACGGAACTGGCGTTGATATTTTTCGTATCACAATGCCGTTGAAAAGATTTCGGTTCATTTTGTCATGTCTCCGGTTCGATAATAGGGAAAGTCGGGCCGAAAGGTGCACCATTGACAAGCTGACTCCAATCAGAGGAATATTTGACATGTTCGTGGAAAACTGTAAGGCTCATTACACACCAACAGAGTACGTTACCATAGGCAGCTGCAGGCATTCCGCGGAAGGTGCAGCTTTACACAATATATTCCGAACAAACCCGCCAAGTATGGGTTGAAGATATTTGCCCTTGTAGATTCACGCACATTTTATGTACTCAATCAGGAAGTGTACGTCGGTGAACAACCTCAAGGCCCTTATCGTTTGAGCAATAAGCCAGAAGATGTAGTGTTACGACTTATTCAACCCATAAAGGGAACAAAACGCAATGTTACCTTCGATAATTGGTTTTCCAGTTACCCGTTACTAATTAAATTGTTGAAGGACTGTCATCTTACAACAGTGTGTACTTTAAGAAAGAATGAGAGAGAAATTCCCAGTAAGCTGATCAACATAAAAAAAAGAAGTGTCAATTCCAGCATGTTCGGTTTTCAGAAGGACATTACTATATTGTCATATGTGCCAAAAAAAAACAAAAATGTGCTGATGCTTTCCACCATGCATGACGATGACAGCATAGACCATGAAACTGGAGAAGCCAGAAAAC